>STGP01032557.1:0-10717 GCA_004918865.1 Caryocar brasiliense
TCCCTTTTTTTTTTTGTTTTTTCTTTGGTTTCTGGTGTTTTACACTTTGATCACCAACGAAATAAATGAAACCCATTTCTCGATTTTGGACTTGCATGATGCTGCCGATCCTTTTTACAAGTACATTTTGTTTAAATTTCAAGGCATTCTCAGTTTTTTGTTTGCTTTTCTCAAATGTAGTGTAGAAGATGATGATGGTTGTGAAAGAATGTGTTACTGCTAGAAGTTTTCTGTGTACTGCACCAAAAATAGTAGTGGTTCACTAAAGCTACGGTTTCTTTTTAAAACAAATTTTCTGGGATTTTTTTCTGTGAATGAATCAAACAATATATTTTGTTTGAGGGTTAGTTTCAAAGCGGTAGACCTGAATTCCTGTTGTCAGTGGTAAACCTTTTGTTAAGTCTAAATGTAGGATCGCCGAGTTAGTAACTTAGGGCTGGTTCAGCTGTTTTTGAGCGTAGGGGCTTGGGGTTCATGCGTTCGGGTTGATGAAGTGTGCCAAAAGGTTTAACGATTTGAGGGTGCGGGGATGCAACTGGCCCTAATTATGCTTTAACCTTTCTGTCCTCCCTCCTACCCGTTTCCACAACTCTGCCTGAGAATCTCTGGCATGGCAGCGGAAAATCAGCAGAAAACGCAACGGGCAGGAAGTGAGTGACAATTCAGGGGAAGTCTTAAATCGAATTAGAAACATACCATTGAGGCCGTGGGTGAGCTATAATTGTTGGGCTTCTCAGCATTTTGAAACCACCCACTAATCCGCCACAGAATTGCAAGAAAAGAGGTAGAGTTCCTGGCGATGACTGTAATGGCTAGACTGCGAAGTGCGAGGAAACATTCTTGTTGACAACCACACACTCACCTTCAGGCCAATTGTCGAACAATGGCCTCGTCCTACGCATTGTCTGAACAAAAGAAGTCCTTGTGTTGTCAGTGACAATCTCTATTCCCGGCACTACATTCGTGATCCGTGTATTGACTTGCATGTGTCAACAGTAGAAGAATTGTCGCACTTCAAACTTATCTTTCATGTTAAGTTATTCCGAAGACGTATTGATAATTTTTTTTTCTTATTTCATTTCACAACAATAATTTTTGCACTAACAAATTCACATTTAAATTATACTATATTAGTCATACACAATATCATCAGCCTTTTCAAAAATACTACTGCTTTAAAGAACATCACATCAACTGCTAGTGATTTTATAGATAGTTTTGTATATTTGCAATTGCACAATTTATTTATGTATAAATGTCGTGCAGTTCTGGAGAAATTAGGACCAACAAAAGAATAGTACTTAAAAACGTTTTGCATAGTTTTTTTAATTCACTATAACGTTCGCAATGGGTTATTGCTATATTATGTTGTTTTCTTTCCTTTGCACTAGTTGCTTGAAAGCTGCAAAGTAGGGGACGTGTTAACCGGCCATGGATAAGAAACGTCATCACAATATCAGTGGTAGCAGTTGCATTCTGTGGTCCACCGAAGCACAGGCATTGTTTGTCAACGTACTACTTGAAGGCATTGCGCTAGGCAAGTGCGTCAATGGCCAGTGGAAACGATCAGGTTGGACTTGGATCTTGAAGAAAATGCATGAAGGGGGTCATTTTTTTACTCAATCCCAATTGAAAAATAAGATTGATTGGATGCGGTTTGACTACAATAACTGGAAAAAGCTAATCGATCCCCAACGTTATTGTCTCAACAACATCGGCTTCGATTGGGAGCACGAGTGGTGGGAGCCACGGATTAAGGTAGTTTCCATCATTCCTCGTCCCTCCATGTATGGTTATGTATATTATTCGTATCAAATCTAATTTTCGTGTGCTTCATGTCATACGTGCATGTAATTATCATTGACAACGTACGTGCTCGCTCTTGTTCTGCTGTAGGCGTTTCCAAAGTTGGCTGTCTATCGCCGAAGAGCATTCTACGATAGTTATTGTCAGATTTTTTACCCAAGTGTGGCATTTGGGGACCGAGCGGTTACCACTTACAAATTGCTTGACTTACCACCTCAAGGTCCATCCCACAACCCCACTTCAAATGAATATGTCGAGGGAAGCGGTGACTCAGAGGAAGACTTGGATGACCCAGGTCTTATGCGCAACATCAACGACTCAAACCTTGGTCAAATTAGCTATAGTTGGAAGCGCAAAAGTTGGGTAATGTAGTTGGCGTGAAGCAAAGAAGAAATCGAAGTAGATTGTGGTAGAAGGGATCCTTGCAGCGATTAAAGTCCTCCACTCTAGATGCAAGCAAAGTGTGATGTGCAGGCGAAGCATAGTAGACGATCACTAAAGGTGTGTGTCCAAGTCCTAAAACCTTTGCCTGGGATCATTGTAGGCGAACCCTTCTACATGTATTGTTGCGGAGTCCTAAGGAATCCAGGACATCGAATGATATTTATGGACATGGACACACCAGAACTTAAACTCAGAACTAGCCATTGAGCCATTGGTTCGGCCCAATGTGACTGTGGTTCAAATTCCATGTCAATGTTTTGCGAGTTAGCAATAGCTTAGGACTTGTACTATAATGTTATGTTGTGATACGTGCATGTTCTGTTACCGTTCACATTTCGTGTTTCTTTATGACTATTTCCATTTGCATATGAAATTTATAACCACATTTGTAGTTTAAAATGTGTCCTTTTGGATCCCTTTTACTCAATCACAACACTTTTGTGATTGTAGAGTATGAGTACGACGGAAGTACATTGTGCACCCTTTATTGATGGAAATGATGATGATGATGATGATGATGCCATGGTATGGGTCATATTGCAGACAATTTAGTACTTTCTTACATTCTTGCACAAAGAGCAGCGATGGATATTAGTTCTTACTAGCGTGGCATGAGTGGCATAGATTATGGGAGGACATTCGATGCTGTGTCATATCATATTGGGAATGAATAAAGATCTTCCACATGTACCATGTTTTGGTTCACAAATGCACAGTGTCAAGTCAAATGGACAAGTTGGAGCAATTTGGGATGTTCATGTATATCCTTACTTGCGTTGATTCGAACAGGGGAATCCAAATGCAATTTTAGCACACTGACAATACCATCAGCAAACACTTCAACATGGTGCTGAAGTGTATGCCATGGATGACTGTGGGTATAATTAGGCCACTTGACGTATAGTTCAAGCGTTGGAAATTTAGGGGGACAACAAATACTGGCTATACTGCTGTCCCTTAAGTTGTGAGTAATGTGACATTAATGTTTGCCGCGTATAATATTTGGGATGGCTTAACAGTGTGCATGATTTTATGCAAGTGCAGGATGTTGTCGGCATGATTGATGGCACTCACGTACATGTAATTGTAAGTGATTGTGATACATAAGGTTCTGTACGGGTATCTCACCACTAACATTTGGGTAATAAGCAGTTTTGATATTTAGTTTACTTATTTTCTGGCCGAATGGGAAGATTTAGTGCACGACGCTTGTTTTCTCGATTCCACATTACGCTTTTCCATATTCACTTCCTGGTAGTACCATTCAACTATTACTTAATCAGCGTTGCATTTTTCCTTTTTTATTTCCGCATGTATACTCGCATTTCTGATAATCATATTTTGATAATTGCATGCAAGTGTTATAACATTTTGATAACTCCTCGGGTTACCTGATGTTGCAAGTTATCTACGGTCATGTTTGGGCACTGGGTATTACTTGCCTGAGATTCGGTAAGGCAGATTGCCACAGGGCCACAAGGAAACGTCTAATTTGTTTCACTCATCCCTTCGTACAACGATTGAAAGGACATTTGGTGTCTAGAAGAACATGTGAACTATTTTAAAAGTAATGTCGCAATTCGACATAGACAAGCAAGCGAAAATCGTGGTGGTATCAATGGTGGTGGACAACTATGTCGTACTGAGCAAGCAAAGGTTGGAACTATGTTCTGCTTCAACTTCTCGTACAACAATTGGTGGATCATGTGGACCATCTCAGCAGTTGTTCAGTGGAATGCACCACGGTGATGACATTGGAATGGAAAGTGTGTGCTCTACCATTGCCACTGCATTGATGTCGCGACAATGAGTCATAATTACTAATGTGGTACTGCGTTCAATGCATGCGACTCTCATTATCTTCTACAAAAGAACTGTAATTTTAGTTTCAATGCTGTACTGGTCCCGCTGCAACATTAATGGAAAAATGGAAAAATGTAGCAAATGGGAAAGTTATGATGCGAGTTTGCCTACAGTAGCGCAAAAATCTATAAAATTTGGCCTAGTAATTTAATATGCATTTTCTTTGATTTACTGTGTTATTCGATATTCAATTTTCAATTTTGGGTTTGCAAAACTGATATAATAAATTTGCCAAGGCAAAAACACATACATGAAACAAAAAAATTAGTGTATTTGTAACAATAATTAATACATTTTATTCAACATATACCTTAATAGTAATCAATTTCTGATATCTGTATAACTTAATACGCTTGAATAATTATAATAAATACCTGATTTAAGATGTTAAAACATAATAAAATAAATAAGTAGTAGATAATAATGATGATAGATTTTATAATAATACTTAGCATGTAAGGTATCACTTGTAATGGTATAAACAATTAATAGTAGAGCTAATAAAAATAAATAAATACATAATAATAATAAGAAAATCAAATTTATGATTTGCTTGATTTAGTTTGTGGGTGAAATATTTTGATCTTGAAATTGTTTTGCTTGATGCGCTTGATATTATTTAATTTGATTATATCAGACCACATGTTGGTTAATTATGTCTTGAGCTCTTGATTTATGATGATTTGTCTTTGATCGATGTGGGAGCAAACACTTGCTTGAATATTGAAGTTTTGAACTTCCTATCTTAGTATGGATATGAATTGAATGACTTGTTGAATTGCATTCATATTATCTGTATATATGCATTTCATGCATTCAGTTCGTACTTGATACTTCCGTGAACTCCTATGGGGCGTAGTTGCAGCTCTTGCTTGATTAGTTTTTGGGCAGCTTGATACAGCCTTCGTGCAGCTTGTTATAGCCTTCGAGCAGCTTGATACTTGATTTAAGGCCGGTGACTATGCTAAGATTGACCAACTGTGCATCATGTTTATTTTGCATCTATAATAATGTCTAGTATGATGAATGATTACTACTTGACAGTTTGTGATTAATTACTTGCCTTATATTTGTGGTTCAAGAGCCTGATATTGATTATGTTATAAATGATATATCCTTTGAATTATTAATGTGGAATAGAAATTGCTTGAATTGTTTGTTCTTGTACTGAGAATGTTGCTAGTTACAATTTTATTTATTTATGACTAAGTTATTGTTATATTTATCTATATTTATCATTAGTGAAGGAATGCAGTCATATCCTTGTTCCCTTTATTAGTACACTCACTCAGTATCTACTATTACCAAATACTTACAAACCTTAAATCTTAACCTCAAATTTTTAAAATTTAAAAAATAATACTATACGATCATCAACCTTAACCGTAACCCCGAGTTGCAATTGAACAGTGCCTTAGTGGTCGAGTACATTTTTTTGTAAAGCAGAAACTCAGGGTTTTAGTTGGGCTTCTTTTTCTTTCCTTTTGTTTGAACCACCAAAAACAATCTGAATGCTGTGATTTCTTACTTAAATTTTTCATTTTTTTATTTTATAATCTATTGTTTTTCAGTTTCAATGACTTGAAAATACGCGAAGCTTTTTAACTTTTCTGAGCCCACAATCACACTGAAACTGCCGTTTGCTTTATAAGGTAGACAGGATAGGGCAGTATTATTAGAAAATTCTCAAAATTGTACATTGATCGAGTTGGTGGATGCATCATTACATTGAAATTTTCTCTATTTTGTTATTCAGTTGACAGTGAGTTCAGTTGAGACGGAGAGATGGTTTCCATGGTGGAAGCCTGCACAGAATGCACTGAGAATTGCGTGCGGCTTCATTGGAGGGGAAAAGGGTCAGCCCCTCTTGTTTTATCTTTCTTCAAGCCTATGATCACTGCTGACTTTGATAAAGTTTTAGTATGATCACATTTTGTCTTTTTTTCTCTTTTAGCATCTCACTAAAATGGAAATTCTTTTTTGAAATCCATCATTATTGCCAATACATCCTAGGAAGGAATTTTGCTTGTGCCACTTCTCTTGTTGATGACCTTGTGTGTTGGTGGAATTTGGTTAGGTGCTTATCAGAAAACTTACTGCAAGCTTTTCCTTTCATTTTTGCAAATCTGCGTGCTTATCTCCTCATGATATTATTTTTCTTTTGCAGTTCATTCCTCCCAAATTTGCTCCCAAACTGTTGTCACTGATTGGCAAAGAAACTTTTCTTGAGGATTCAAGTGGGTTCCGATGGAAAGTAAAATTATCCCGCCTTCAAGGTTCCTTGGCTATACAACATGGCTGGAATAAGTTTGCAGCAGATCATGGGCTGGAATTTGGGTGGTTTTTGACATTCGATTACATCGTGGGATCACACTTCATAGTTCAGATATATGATACGTCTGCATGGAAAAAGCTGGATTTTCCCGTTGCCAAAAATCAAAGTAAAAGTGGCAAAACCAACGAAGAGTCAATGGCAAAGGATGATCCATTCCATACCGGCAGTAATGATCTTACAAACAAAGAGAGGGTAAGCATCTCTGCCTTCACGAGATCAAATGTTGGACCAAATAAAAGTCAAGGCCATTGCAAAGAGAAAGATGCTCCATTCCATACCAATGGTAATGGTCTTACGAACGAAGTGAGGGCAACCACTTCCTCCTTCACAAGGTCAGATGTTGGAACAAAAAAAATTCAAGTTCATTACCAGGAGAAGGATGGGGAAAATGTTATAAAGGCTACAGATAATGGATCCACTGATCAGAACAGGACCAGAAAGCCTTATGCTAAAGAAGAATTCATGGAAGATCCATTCTACATGATCAACGGAGACTTTGGGGGCAAACCAGAAGAATACCGAAGTGCAATTATCGACTTATCTGACATGGAAATGACGGGAAATAATCTGGGCACTGATAGAAGCAACATCATATTTGGATATAAAACATGGTCTCATCATCCTGATACATCACTTCCATTTCTAAACGAAACTGGTTTAGGAACAAAGAGTGTGATACATTGGTAACTGGTTTTGATAAGAATTCTTGTGACCATAAGATCCCTGTGCAACCAACTTGGGCTCAAGCAAAAGATTCAGAAAATGGTACAGATATGTACGGACGTTTCAAAAGATGTCGAGCTGCTAAGGGGATAGACACAGAACAATCAAGTTAGTTGCTTCTTTTTGGCTTTTTCTTGGGGGAGTGTTTGTTCTTGGGACTATATCTATTTTTTTGAACTGAAGTACTATCTCTCTGTACGACTTTGTATTTCTGTTTTATTTCATTGTAAGTATCTTTGGGGCACTGAAAATGCAGGGGTGGAGCCAATAGTAGTGAAGCAAGAGCAAGTTCAAAGTTCTGATCTGCTACTAGGGGACTCCAATGAGGTACATGGAGTAGTGAAGCTTGAAATTGCTGACATCAATGGCAATAGCTCTCCAAGTGCAGCCAATATCTCCTGCATCATGCCTACTGATGTTCTGTCATTCCTTGTATGTTATCATCAACTCCACAGTTCAATTTGTTTTCTTTCTTCGGAGATGATTTTGTATTCATAGATTTATTCTCCATTAATGCTGTCACCTATATGCATTACCCACTTTTATATGCTGGTTTTGGTTCAACAGGATTACTGAAAGCATATAGTTGCATTATTCTTGTTCGAAGGATAGAAATATTTTATGTTATTATTTGAAATGTAACAGTGTATTAACGAATGCAGAACATGGTAAACACCTGATGAAATGACTTGAAAGGAGAATAATGGATGAGTGCAATCTGTTTATGATCTAAATAAATGAAATACATTAGTTTTAAAACAATAAAGAGAACAAGAAAAATATATTATATTTATGTTTCTGTTACATGTTTGTCTATCTAAAAAAACTACATGAACTAATATCTACTTAGGAATTAATGTCTAATTAAAAATAGAAACAATATAAGAAATTCTCTAACGAGTACAATATTGGCAAATATATAGTAATGAGTAATATTCTTAATTCATTTTTAACATTTTCTTAAACTTAAGGTGAAAACACGAAAACCAACTTGGGTTTGGAATAAAGATAAATGCATCATCCATGTCAATGAAAATTAGTAAAAATATTTGTAGGTTATGAACAAATGGTAATAGAAGACCATCAGTGATGCGATAAGTCGACAAATAAGGTCGAACAGAAGTAGAAGTAAACCCTGACATTAGGACAAAAGTTAGGATGGACAGCGAAATAAGGTCGCTAATGAGTACTCTAGACGGAATTATATCTAAACTAGAACAAAACTGGACAGACAGTGAAATAAGGCGACCAATGAATTGATAATAGCAACATAAGTATTATGGGTGGTAACATCGAGATAAAAACATTACAAGGAATTCACTGACAAATTCAGTGGTAGGTAATCTCGAAATCAGGAGGTTGTAGAGAAGAGCTGTAACGACCCTACTGATTTGATATGGCATAACTGGTTAGCAATTCTACTATTGAATAAGACACTGATTTATGATTCAGACCAAATTCATAACCTGTTGAATGTTTAGTTTAAATAACATTATATGTTTTATGGAGGGAATGCAAATATAACACTACTTCCTTTCTTGGCACACTCACATAAAATTTCTGAGAGTAATTTGTTAACTGTCCAGGTTTAGTAGAGTGGCAATAGCATCAGTAGCAGTAGGATTGACGTATTCTGCCGAGCATTAGGTATTTGCAAGGAGATGGACATGCTACAATTGCGTCGGCATATAGTGATTAGGACTATCATATTTCTTGACTGTATGTTTAGAATGTTTGAATAATTGTGTTTTTAATTTTGTTAATTCTCATGGACTAAGAGATTGAAATGTTGATTTGGAATTTGTTGATATTTGTTTTGCATGATGGAGTAACCAAACTATTTACTATGATTATGGGTGTTGATCTGATTGCTTGACTGTAATTACTGAGAGTGGTCACTCGGAAGTGGTTTTACTCGACATTGGATATGTGTAAATTGATTGTGGGGATGCCGGGATTTAATCTCAATAAATTATTATGTGATGGTGAATTGTTGAATATGAAAGAAAGTGAAATTTGTCTACTAGTGTGATTAATTTGATGAACATGTAAATGGGCAAAGTTTTGTGTGTTTGTTATGAATGAAAAAAATTATTTCCAAAAAAATGGACACGGGAAAAATTAAAATAATAAATATGGAATTTCAAATTCGGATGTGACATGAGCAGTACTTGACGGAGTACATTGAGAATCTTGATTGCTGAGAATAGAAGATCTGGGATAATAAGAGATATGTAGAAGAAAAATAATAAATTTTTTTATATTACTATTCTAATTCTATGTTAGAAAAATATAAGAAAGAAGAATTGCTTTGATACTTTTTCAAAAAAATATAAGAGAGAAGAATTGTTATGATACCATAAAAAAAAATACATTACACCTGTTGGTATATATATAAAGAAACTATATTAATATAAAAATGATATCTAACCAAGAACTAATGTCTAATCAAAAATAAAAAATAATATAAGAAATGATATAACGAGTATGATATAAACAAATATATGGTTGTTAACCTATTTCCAGAAGTTAGAATGAAATCATAATCAAAAAGTATATCCTTCGGCAGTTCTCTTTTTTCCTTATTCCGAAAAGTGGGAATGTTTGTATCATTGATCTAACAAAGATGGTGGATTGCTGCGCTTTTCAAGTTGATCATCCTTATAGATACTCTTGTCACAATTGTTCCAGAGTTGGCATAGCATCTAAGTTGGAGTTGTGCTGTCTTGTGTTTTCAACTCTTTTATTGGTCAATAATAATTGACTTTGGCCCCAGGAATGGATTCCTCTTTTAAATGGCTCATAATCTTCATCTCATTTTGTCACTTTTGCAGGAGTTGCCAGGACCCTTGCCGTTTTTTGATAGGGCATTGACGAGGGTGACGAAGGTTGTGCTCCTGAGGGATCCAGAAATGAGACTCTGGCCAGTACTCTACCAAGCAGTACATGAATATAATCTTTTGACAAGTGGATGGCAAGATTTCACCCAGGCCAATAACATACAACCCGGAGATATATGTACTTTTGGCCTGGAGAACATCAACGAACAAATATTCCGTGTCTGCATTAACCTGAAGGAAAACATGTAGCTTCCCTTTACTTTTATGACGCGTTGGTGTCTTCTCTAGAAGCCACTGTTACAAACAGTTTATTATGTTATTTAACCAGGTTGGAGATGAATGTGGCTTGAGCCTGGAGAACGAAAGGGATGATAATATACAGGCCTGTGTTATCCTCAGGGAAGTTATATAGCTATCTTGTATGATATGTTTGTCTTCTCTGGAAAAACTTGTGAAACTGTGAAGCTGGCTACTGTTATGAAAGTTTATTAAGTGTTTTGTATTTCGCCAGGTTGTATGAGCAGCCTGGCTTGTTTTATTATCTTCCTGTTGCTGGATGATATCTACTTAATTTACCTGCTAAAAGAGATTACAAGAGGATAGGCAATATCGGAAACATGGGTTAGATACATAAAAAGATCAGATGATGACATTGCATGACAGCTCTTTTACATATATTACCACAACCTGATCTCAGACTACACTA
>STGP01032574.1:0-13682 GCA_004918865.1 Caryocar brasiliense
AGCGAGGGTGGACTCGACTACTTGGGAAACCCAAGCTTGATCCATGCACAGAGCATCTTGGCCATCTGGGCCACACAGGTCATCTTGATGGGTGCTGTTGAGGGTTACCGTGTTGCCGGCGGGCCGCTCGGAGAGGTTACTGACCCACTCTACCCAGGTGGCAGCTTTGACCCATTGGGCCTTGCTGATGACCCAGAGGCTTTCGCTGAGCTGAAGGTGAAGGAGATCAAAAACGGCAGATTGGCCATGTTCTCCATGTTTGGATTCTTCGTTCAGGCCATTGTCACAGGAAAGGGCCCATTGGAGAACCTAGCTGACCACCTCGCTGACCCAGTCAACAACAACGCCTGGGCCTATGCGACCAACTTCGTCCCTGGAAAGTGAGCTCGAAAATTAGTTTTTTTCTCTGTTTCCATTGTTGTGGCTGTCATGTAAATTTGTTGCGAACTAATGGAAAGCATCTCGTGAATTTTGTGTGATAAAAGTGCAAGCGGTCTTACCAAATGTTTTTCAAGTTTTCCATCCCTGTGAAGAAACATGAAATACATGCTTCGAATAACGTAAGTTGGTTAAGCGAAAAAAACAAATGAATAACAACATTTGGCAACTCATTGGCATATGTAATTTGCTAAAGTTTCACGATCAGGCTAAATAATGACACTTGACACGAACAAGTCAGGAATTATTAGGTCACCAAAAGATGGTAGTAATATGACATTAGACACAGTTAAATTGCAAATTTCTGATTTGTATTTCTGACATTAGACAAGGCTAAATAATGTTGTAAACGAGTGGTTGATATGGAGGTATACAAGACGGCCAATTTGAAACAATGTAATAACCTACTTTACATAAACTATACAGGCGGTTGGTGAGGGCTGCTCCAATGAACAAATGTATGGTGAGGTTTAGTATAATTAAAGAGAAGAGCCGTAAACCAAAACAAAGCGAAGAAGCCGAAAAAAAAAGAAGTAATCTGCTAAAGATTGTGAAATCCTAGAATGCAGCTTCCACCTACATCCACAACACAACTGTGTCTCAGGCAGAATAGTTGTTGATAACCAGCTTCTCAGTTGTAGGTCCAGATCAATGACATCAGCGATCAAGCCGATTCAGGTGCAGCTTTACATCTTTAGTGGTAATGCCCATCTTTACAATTTCTAAACACGATTTGCTGCTGCCCTTGCTCTGGCCACTGATTTTAAGTAAAGCTCCTCATACTGTGATGCTGAGGATTCCCAACTGAAATCAATATTCATGACCGTCCGAACAAGCTGCTGCCAGCCCACACTGTTGTTCCTATAATAGTTAAATGCACGGTCCAAAGCACTGTTTACTCCCTGCTAAGTGCAGCAATATATTAGCAAAATATCAGTGTATTAAAGAATCTAGACCAACTATGCCACCATGAATTGAACAAGAGTGTGAGGCTGACAAAGGAGCACTCATCGCAAATGATGCATCTAGCCCTATGATAGATCTGTGCAGGCCAAAGCCCAATAGTTGAGTTGTGCATCATATAGTATTGGCCTTAGGCAATGCTAAAGAGAGAAAGGGAAGTCACATATTGCATTTGGCTGCTTTACCTGTTCGTCAGGATTCAAGAAGGTAAATCCGTTTCGAAATTGGTAAGGTACAGTATCATCATCAACATCAAAAACACTGCAGAAGAAAAATCCAAGGCATTTAATGATAACAGAGCCAAAATAGTTAATATCAGATCAATTGCTGATACTATTATTCAGAACTTTACCTGTCATTTAGACCACCAGTTTTTCTTGCAATTGGTATGGAACCATATCTCATTGCTATCATCTGCAGAAGCTCATAAGAGACATGAAGAAAAGAGGGTTAAAGATACACATCTGCATTTTGATTTGATAAGTAATATGCACAAACAAAGGTGTGTTTTGTTGTTTTCTTACACACACATGGACATAATATATATACATTAATTTGAAAAATTATTTTATGTAACATCATCCAGAGTCTAATGACCAAATATTGGTAAATTTCGTAACAGGGTTCAGTTTTTATCAATATTGTAAGAATTGGACCACAGTTTGAACCAAACAAGATAAGGAGTCAGGGGTTTAAAGTTCACCCGGATTGAACTGTAGTATTATTAAAATTAATAAAATTAGGACTAAGAATATAATAAAAACATATAAAAAAATTAAAAATTCAATCATTGACAATATGAGAGTTTAAAAACACAAATAAAAAAATTTTGTACACTTTTTATTTATAGGGAGTTCACATTTTCATAAAATCATTTTCAAAGATTTTGATATCTCTAAAAAATGTATGATAACAAATTCCACATTAAAAGAAAACAAAATCTAAGGTTTGATACTCCTATAAACGAATAACTCCTTGTGTTAAGTAACTAAAACTCATTAAATTAGGTTTTATATATTTCTGAGCTTTAATTATCTAAGCCCTTTTATAATATTTTTTTAAAAAATAATTTCTTCAACCCAGTCCGGTTGGACTGGTTTCTGGTCCAATCAGTCGTTCCAACAGTTTTTTTATTGGTCCAATCAGTCGTTCCAACAGTTTTTTTATTGGTTCACCGTCCATTCAGATTTGGAGGATTGACTGGACTGGCCTGGTGACCGGTTCCCAGTTAACCCAATTCAACCAGCCAATCTGATCTGGGTTTTACAACCCTGGTTTTTACCATAGATGTACATGGACACCACCTTTTCAAACATTATTAGATGCAAAATTTGAGTTAAATGTAATAATTGCAGTCTGGTTTTCTACCATTCCACATGATCTACTTAAGCAAAGAGAATTGATAGTACCTGTGTAAGGCCACAAGGCTCAAAGATAGATGGTATGATGAACATGTCAGATGCCGCATAAATGGAACGGGAAAGGGATTCGTCATACTTCAATATAAGCCGAATGTGGTCGTGGTCCCAAAATTGGTTTGCAATACCCTCAAATTCACTCTACAAATAAGTAAAAGAAATAAATATCTTAATCAACCAAGAGTGACTTGAATACTTTGTCAGCACATAACAGAAAAGGCTATTGGAAAATCTTTTGAGACCAAAATGCACATGGACTTGTTAAATCTCTCTTTTCCCTTTTTTTTTTCCTATCAAAACATTTATTGGTCAAATTGTATGTGACATGCATATTCATGTCAACTTGCATAATTATGCACTGAAGATGTATTAGCTGCCATTTGATGTGCTTTATATGAGATTTATATTCCCTATGATACGATACACTATAATGTAAAAGTGAAACCTAGTCATAGGAAGTATGAGGCGGTGCTTAGTGGCATAAAATTTCGTCCATTTAACCAAACACCATGTCACATGTAAAATTATGTAGTTTTATACAAATTCAAAAACATTAATAAGAAATAATTAGTATTAAACCATTGAATTTCCTCTCTTCCTCTGTAATTAGTTTATGCTCATTTTTATTGTTGATTTATATTTTTTATTATTATTCCTAATTGTAATAAAATTCAGTGTAGTTCTTCAATACTTAAACAATGCAAAGAAAATAAACTTTTGTTACTTCGATAACATCAAACAGATTAGGTACAACATACTGCAATTTTTCCAAAAAGTTACTTTCCTTGCACATTTTCCTGCACAAGGTGCAGATGAATAGCTAGTAATGAACAAAATTTGGAGGTTACCTATATTTGCATGGAAGACAGAAAAGCAGACAATACCTGGATATGTGCAACTGGGCTTGAACCTAGAAGTACGAACTGTCCTCCCAGCTCCAGTGTTCGGTATATTGCATGTCTAATAAGATGCACACCTTTTTGAGGCACTAATCGTGTTATACAACCCACCTATGCAATGGAAAATGGAAGACATTCACCAATTGAATCAGCTTCATAAAAATACAATAAAAAATGACTCAGGACTGTGTAGAACAGAATAATATGACGGAACCAAACATTTACATGGTATGATTATCACGAACTTATATTACATTATCTATCCCACTCTTAAAGAAAAGTTGGTTACAAAGTGTTGACCCTTCTCCTGATAACAATTTAATTCTCATGTTAAAATGTCACCATAGGCTGAGAAACACCAAAGTTAGTCCACATTTTTAAGAAGTCTTGCCAGATCTGAAGGAGAAGACATCTTTGATGTCTTGAAAGATCTTAGGAAGTTGCTTAAAGAAGAAGAAAAGTTTGTGCAAGATCCTGCCCCACTAAAAGAACATCTTTTAAGAGCTGGAGTTAGATAGACAAGCTGGATATTTAGGGTTGCAGACAATTTTTTAAGTTTCCTTGACTTCAATATTCCAGAAAAATTTTTTGATGCCAATCCTGTGCGAGTTGTTTGTGCATAAATGAAGAACGTTCCATCTCATGCTTCTTGGTTGGTACCATCCTGACATGTGGATCTTCTACTTCTACAACACTATGGTTCTCATTTGCCAGACACAAGGGGAAAAAAAAAAAAAATCAATGTGACACTCCAAAACACATCTGCAGTATTTAAGCATGGTTGACGCATCATACAATCAACTAAGGGGCAAAATCGTGATACTGATACAAATTTTAATCACTGTTATCCAAAATTTCTGTAGTAAGATTACCAATGGCCGGGTAACATCAGCAGTTGAAAGTCCAAGATGCCTTCTTGTGGCAGTTTTGTTGTCGGCTTTCCCTTCAAGATCATTAGCACTGTACTGAGCTTTGAGGGAAGTATCAGTTGCAGGATTCCATGCATCAGCATCAATTCCATTGAGAATTCCAATAAATTTCTTAGAATGAAAATTAAGAGTTGAATGGAGACCTTTTCCTCCCTGCAAAAAACAAATGAAACCAGAAGTAAAATCAAGTGGGAAAATTTCCATACCATATTCTTTTCTTTTGACAATCATTAAGCCTCGTAACAGATACAATTTGTTGTATCAACTGAAGCAGCTTAACCATGTTTGAGGATATTGGAAAGTTCTAGAAACATGGATATCAATATCATATATTAATGACAATTAACAAATTTATGAGAAGGGATAATTTCCAAGGATTTCACATATTCATGAATCAGACATCTCATCTCGCAGGAAGATTTAAAGCATTCTGGATGCAGGACAGACTGACATGCTCTAATTTTTCTTCCCAAAGCTTCTTTTACAGGAAACAAAATTGACTACATGTTCACTGGAATTCAGCACAACCAATTACTCCATAATAAGCAAGAAAGCTAGCCTATGTGCAAGAAAGTATGGCTTGAAAGCTGCAAGCAATTTGTGGAAACATTTGAGAGGGAACTTACATTCTGACCAAATGAAGGATTTTCAACAGAAGATGAGGCAATGACCATGGGAACTTACTAGTGTAGTTGCAATAAAAAATGAGAACATATAAAGGATCTTCAACAGAAAATGGGGCAATGACCATGGGATGCCCAAATTACAATTGAATTGCGGGATTAACTTAGGAAACTTCCATATAGCATGAGACCCAGGAAAATAAAAACCCACCATAATGGAGATAACCATAAGCAGCAGGTGAATGCCAGCAAGTGAAACCCCTTCATTTCTTTAAAATAGGAGAGATACCAGGGGCTATGTGCATCAAATTACTACATATTCATATGAAATTCTTTGCAAGTTAGGTGAAGAAGTATGTGTATTCATATGCCTATCCGCATGCATATATCTATACATCTACTCATCACGCAATCAATGGAAGTTTAAACCAATTGGAAAACAAAAGAAAAAAACCATTTAACACATTCCCGCAGTTGTATGGATAGCAAAACTTTTCTTAAGTCAATTTTAACTATCTTTTGGAATTCACTACTTACATTATTTATCTATGTTTTATGAAGTTGCTTCTTTTAGAACCAAATGCTAAGGTACATCATAATGTAAAGGAAGCACACCTCAGCAGTCCGCACTTCTTGTGCATAGGTGGGTGATACTGTTGTCACTATGTTTGAGAACACCACTGCCCCCTGAAAACAGGGAAATTTTAGAAGATGCTTCCACTGAAGAACAATATCAATCATACTATTGCAATACCTTCACAGGATTCACCCTGTCATGAGCAGAATTGTCCTGCATTCTATCCGGTCTATTCAGCTGGTGGACATCAAGTCCACAAGATGCCAAATCTGGTGCAGGTGCAGTCCCTTGGTACTCAAAATTGTGACAAGTAAAACAAATCCTAGCTGAATTCAGTCCTTTTGGAGCATATATATCCCAATAAAGTGGTGCCTGAAATGGTCAAAAGAAATTTCCTGCATTGGTGAGACGATCGATCGGATGCTTAAAGAAAACCGGTCAGTCATGAGATATTAAATTAATCATACAACAAAAGCTGTCTGCCAATCATGGCAATGAATTATGTCCGGTCTTTTGCCAGCTTGAAGAAGCAACTGGAGTGCTGCACGGCTGAAAAATGAGAATCGTTTGAAATCATCATGCTCGCCATAAAATTGTCCTCTCCAGAAAAAATTGCTGGGATGATGTGGCTCAATGAAGTAAACAGGAAGCCCTGCATGATAAAAACTGCAATCAAAATGCAATGCCAAAATGTGCAATACAAACCAAAACAGTAAGAATATTCTTCTACCTTCAATTGTACCAACCCAGACTTTGTTGTTGTATAACTTGCCATCAAAATATGACTCCAAAACCATATCAAGGGCCTGTTCAAGCAATTAAATGATTGAGAACATTCCTAAAACACATTGGTATCCAATTTCTGCACAAACAGTAAATCTCTAATATACCCTCAAGTCACGAATACGATCATATTGCATGCAATCATATTTGGGCAGAACAATCTCCACAAGGTGTCCTCTCTTTTGCAATGCTTTACTAAGACCAGTCACAACATCTCCCAAGCCACCAACCTGTAAGATGGAAATAAAAAGAAAGATAGTGAAACAAAATTAGACTATTTCATATGTTCACTGATTTTTTTTATTGGAAGTTTAAACTTCACCTAGCAAAGTTCAGTCAGTAAAAGACTTCAAGTTCATATGGCTCGGCAAAAGAGATTTGAATAGAAGTTAAGTGTTTAAGGAAACAAAATTTTGCAATAGGAGACTTGACTATGGTTCAATTAACTGATATACTCTAGAAAATATGAACATCAGTGGCATGCCAAAGAAGAAAAGCAACTTAATCAATTACATCTCTACAAAGTTTTCAGCAACCAGTGCTATTAGTTGAATGGTGAATTGCAGTGGTTCAACCAAAAAAAAACATTCACCATTTCAGCCATAAAAGGAGAATGCACTTGTGAGCATGGAAGCAACTACACCTGTTATGACATAAGGATGCAAGATGCACATAACTAGATAGTTCCTTAAACAAAAAGAATATGTCAAATAAAACATACTTGTCTGCGAGAGATATAAATTTGACAATGTTAAAAAATATACGGTAGGAAATAGACAACCTTATAACTAGTTTTGAACCAAAACAAACAACCTTTCCAAGAAAGCTCAAATCCATTTCAGCTATGTCTAGCTCACCTTAGCAACTGGTGCCATCTCTGCTGCAATATGAATGACATGCAATCCTGGACTAAAGATCAAGAAAAGTCACAAACAACTCAGAAAAGAATTAAATGAAACAACATCAACAATTCAATGAAACCCACGCATTTTTTAGGATCATTACCTTCCTTGTGATGATGTCAACTTGAGAAACATAGACAGAACATCCCACTCATTCTTATCTCTGCACCCCATGTACGCATCACGAATTCGACCATCTCTCTTCCAGATCATTTCTCTCAACAGCTTTGCATCATTTGCTGATATTTTCTTCTCCAATAGCCAACCGTCAATTAGGAGTAATACACAGCTCCAAAATTCCCTGGGCATGTCATCAGCAGGCTCATCTAAAGCCCTTTTTTTGCTTTCTTCTTTTAAAGTATTAAGTGTATCTTGAAATTCCTGCACAGATTCTTGGTATAACTGCACATACGAATTTATCTCTTCATCAGACTTTTGAAGACGTTCCTCCAATAGTTTTATCTTTTGCTGCATCAGTTCATTGTATTGCTGCAATTTTTCTGATGATAGCTTATAGACATTGGCTTCTTCCAGTGATTCTTCCAACTTATCAACCTTCTTTCGGAGTTCCTGGTTTTGCTGCAACACTAAAATAGCTTGATCTGCCTGCTTAGTTGCCTTATCTAGTAATGCTTGCAGATTTTCCACCTTCTCCCACAAGTCCTTGCATTCAACTTTCAGACTAGATAATTTGGAAACATCTTCCTGAGAAGCTGACAGTTTGGACTCCAAGTCTTTCAAAGAAGACTCCAACAAGGAGCGTTCTTGCTCCAGCATTATAACTCGTGCATCTGTATCCTTGACACTATTAAGTTCCACCTTAAGTGTTTCTACATCATTTTTCAGAGACATATTCTCTGTCCTCAATAAGCTAAGCTCCTCATTGAGAGAATGAATGCCACTATTCTGTAGTAGAGCGGTATCCTCACTCAAAGGCCTGTTTTGGTTATCATACATATTGATCACATTTTTCTCATTAGCACCCGTACGAGTTAGTTGATTTTTCAGTTTCTCTAACTGGTCTTCCAAGAATTCCACATGCATCTTTTCCTGGGCAGCAACCTTCATCTTTGCATCAGTTTCCGCCAATTTCATCTGCAAAACGTTCATTTCTCCTTGCAATGACTCCTTCTCACTGAGAATTCTTTCTAGATCTTCAAGGGCATGAACCCTTGCTTGGTTGAGAAGAAGGATATCTAGCATACATGGGATGAATAAAAATAAATAGATAAAGCATCTGTTCGTGCAAGCATAAATTTCTCTGAGATGACTAGCGAAAAACAACTAGAGACATCGAGCAAAATAATTCCAGTGTAAGGAAAGAGCTTCCTACTTTTCTCAGCATTTCTTATTATGCTTATCAAATCCTCAAGTTGAATGCTTGATGGCTGTTCTCCCCCATCTACATTTATGGCCTGGGAAATAGAATAGGAGAAGAAACCTCGGTTAAACGTTTTGCTAAAATAGATCTTATTCCAACTGAAAAGAAGAAGATTACATTTATCAAGATTCTGATTCATTGATGTTTGAACAACAAAAACACAACTCAAATTTTGTTCATTCAGAGTATACTCCGAAACATTTTTAGGATGAGCCTTTTAGAACACGTAACTTTGTTGCCTAAAACCATATTAGGAATGTCTTTTTTCCTTGTTTAGCTTTTATAGATAGCACTTGAAAAAGACTGCTTCCGTACTGCAAGTCTCTAATACTTGAGTAAACCAAATGCCAGCTACAGTTACCAAAATAGAAAGCCTGAAGAAGTTCAATCCATTCTAATATCATTAACTGCGCATCGGTTAAGAACAAAACCAGATAGTTTGTTTCCTCAGGATCAGTTGGACTGTCCAAACACTCTGCATCATCATCATGCTGAATATGCTCCACATCTATTCTAGTGCCAACATCGTCATTAGGCACAACCACGTGATTCAAATTTGGGGGACCATGCGCTGAAGCGGTTTCGGTCTCGGAATCCTCTTCGCCACTTGATTGGAAATCTGCGGATGTCGGAGGCTGTTGATGAGATGCTTTCTTCGCTTGGTGTCTCTTATGGTGGGCGCTACATTAAAATCGACACATTACTGAGGGCTCATCACTCCACACACACACACACACACACACACACACACATATATATAAATACATAATTTTACAAAAGAATATAAAGCATATAAATAATCAAAATAGGGGGAAAAAAAGAAGAAGAAGAAGAAGAAGAAGAAGAAGCTTAGAATGAACTAAAAAAGAAAGGGAAAAGAAGAAAAGCGAAAACCTAAAACTGCGGTGGCGCATTTTGCAAGAAGCCGGAAGTAATCGATGCGAAGGCAAAAAGATTCCAACGTTGAGATGCTTGTCGTGATAACTGCAAGACTTCTTTCTTCTCGAATCCAATCCCGTCAATGTAAATCCCTCCCTCATAACACATATCGACGTCTTCATCGCCATTTCACTCCCTTCCCTTCTATATATCTCTCTTCTATCTATCTATATATCTCTGTGTTCGTGTGCGTGCGTGCGTGTGTTGTTCACTTGACGTTGCTGGATTCTGGAGTTATCGAATCTCTCTCTTTTCGCGGACCGAGGAAATACAAAAAATGTTAGTGCTGGATACGGGAAGGTGTAGACGAGGTGTGTCGAACTTGTTACGTTATCCGGATCGGACGGTCCAGAGATCGCGGGGCCCGTTGTGAGAGGTGATGGGAATTACTGGGGATGCTGCTTATCCGGTCTTTTCAGGTGGTGATTCGTTTTGGTTAGTTTTGATGGATGGTGATGGGGCTGTTATGGATCATGATGGTACAATCCACGTGATTGTTAATGGTGGATAAGCGCACACGTTCCTTCCCTATTTTTCTTTTCTTTTAAGAAAAAAAATATGCGACCCTATAAAAATTGCTTTGGGATTCAAGACAGGCGACGTTTTAAATTTCGGTCGAATATTAAAGATATAAGGGAAATGAAAAATTTAAATACCTTGGCGCATCCCGCGCCGGTGTCGGCGGAGTGCTCCGGCGGTTTTGATCCTAGGAGATGGTGCTGCTGGCGCATTGGACGGCGGGTGAAAACTCGTTCGCGGGTTATTTTACGTGAATTTATTATAATTATAAATTTAAAATTATATAATAAAAAAATTTTAAAAATAATAAATATATTTTTAAATTATTTATTTTTTTGAAAGTTGAAGTTCATGAGCAAATGAAGACAAAACTTTAAACGGGCTGCAATTTCTTGTACTCCAGTTCCTTGCAAGCAAGCCAAAAGCTTGAAACCAACACAGAGAATGAAATTTATCCGCTCGAGAGATCTCCGCATCCGACAAACGCCGTAAAAGAAATTAAATGAATCGAAGATTCGTGTTAAATGAGAAGCACCCTCCTCTTCACCAAAGTCCCAATTATAAAAACCCCATCTCGAAATCTCACTTCCTGCGTTACTTCTCTCCAGAAATGCGCTCAAAACAAGCGTCTCGGGCAAGGCCAACAGCTTCACGCCTTCTTGCTCACCTCTGGCCTCCACTTCTCCTCCCCGTCGTCCACCACAAGCCTCATTCACATGTACGCTAAGAACAGCAGGATGGACCAAGCCCTTCTTGTATTCAACACGACTAAAGATGAATTTCGCAATGTTTTTGTGTTTAATTCTGTCATTTCCGGGTTTATCTCAAACGGGTCTGCGAAAGAAGCTGTGGACTTTTATTGGGGAATGAGGGAGTCCGGTGTTTTGCCTGATAAGTACACGTTTCCCTGTTTGATTAAGGGGTTTTGTGAGGTTTTAGAGGTTTTGGAAGTGAAAAAGGTTCATGCTTTGGTGTTTAAACTTGGGCTGGATTTGGATGTGTTCGTTGGTAGCGCCTTGGTAAATAGTTATTTGAAGTTTGAGTTAATGGAAGAGGCTGGTGAGTTGTTTGATGAAATTCCTGAAAGAGATGTTGTGTTGTGGAACTCGATGGTTAATGGGTACGCGCAGGCTGGTAGGTTCAATGAGGCATTGGGGATTTTCAGGAGAATGAGTGAAGAAGGGGTTCCGACGAGTAGTTTCACAGTTACTGGGGTTTTGTCTGTTTTTGCTGTTTTGGGGGATTTAGATAATGGTAGGGCTGCTCATGCGCTGGCGATAAGACTTGGGTTTGATCGTGTGGTTGAGGTTTGTAATGCATTGATTGATATGTATGGGAAGTGCAAGTGTGTTGGGGATGCATTGAAGATTTTTGAGAATATGGAGGGGAAGGATATATTTTCGTGGAATTCGATTATCTTTGCTCATCAGCAATGTGGTGATCATGAAGGGACTCTGAGATTTTTTGATAGGATGTTAGGTGATCATGTTCGGCCTGATTTGGTTACAGTTGCAGCAGTTCTTCCAGCATGCTCTCATTTGGCTGCATTGATGCATGGTAGAGAGATTCATGGATACACAATTGTTAATGGGCTGATGACGGGTGAAAATGTTGACAATACAATAATGAGTAATGCTGTTATGGACATGTATGCAAAATGTGGGAGTATGAGAGATGCCAACTTGGTTTTTGATAGGTTGAGCAGCAAAGATGCGGCATCATGGAATGTAATGATCATGGGATATGGCATGCATGGTTATGGTAGCGAGGCATTGGATACGTTTTCTCATATGTGTAAGGCAGGATTTAAGCCTGATGAGATTACATTTGTGGGAGTTTTGTCAGCTTGCAGCCATGCAGGTTTTGTGAGCCAAGGGCAAGAATTTCTTGGGCAAATGGAGTTAAAATATGGTGTGGTTCCAACTATAGAGCATTATGTTTGTGTCATTGACATGCTTGGTCGAGCCGGACAGCTTGAAGAAGCTTACAAGTTGGCATTAAAACTGCCTATTGAGGCTAACCCAGTTGTGTGGAGGGCTTTGTTGGCAGCATGTTCGCTGCATAGAGACACAGAACTTGCCGAGGTTGCTGCACAGCGGGTACTCGAGCTTGAGCAAGGTCATTGTGGAAATTATGTATTGATGTCAAACATTTATGTAGCAACTGGTCGATACAAAGAAGTGTTGGACGTTAGACATTCAATGAGACAACAAAATGTGAAGAAGAGACCGGGTTGCAGCTGGATTGAAGTTCAGAATATAGTGCATACTTTTATGAACAGTGATCAGAGCCATCTTGATACCGAGGTTATTTATTCAGAGTTAAACCTTTTGACTGCCTCTCTCCGGGAACATGGATATGTGCCACATATATAGCATTTGTAGATTGTTGAATGGTTGTCATGATTCATTGTACACAAGAATTTTTTCAGTCCTCCCAATAACAGATGATTTGAAGGACAGAAAGCAAACTGCTATGCTCGGCATGAATAGTGGGGTGAAGATCTGAGAAGCGGGCTTCTTCCGCTCGCGTTTGCGGCACTTTAACTCGAAATGAAGGTTAGAGAAATATCTGGTTAGCCTTAAAAATAAGGCTGAGCATGCAATTCACTGTGACTGACGTGGTGGAAAATAAAGCAACTTACCTCTGGAACTCTGTAAGTTGGGGTGCCAGAGTTGTTAATTAACCCCTTCATTTTTTGGGGGCATTCAATGGACAAAATTTTCTAACAAGATCCAGTAGTCTGCTTTCTACTTGGATTTTGCTTTGATCATATTTCCTATTTTCTTCCTTGATGCTTTTCTGTGTTTGGACTTGATTAACAGACAAAATAGTCGTCGATTTCTATCATTTTGCTCGTAAATTTTATATGAAAATGCATCTGTGAAGGATTAAAAAAAGCTAGTTTGTAATTATTATTTCAGATAAGAAAGTAAGTATGTTCTTAATCGTGATCAGAATTTAATTTTTAGACTATTATAAAAATGTAATTTTTTTTTAAAATTAATTTAAAAATATTAAAAAATTTCAAATACAGTTATATCCACCTAAAAGGGAAAAAAAATAAAAAAAAGCAATTTAGTTCTCCTCTAAACAGAAATAACCGTTCTTTCAAAAAAACAGAGAAAAGAGAAAGTTGTGGAAATAAAATAAAATAAAATAAAATAAAATTTTTTTGAAATATCTCCGGGGTCCACAGTTTTTTAAATTTAAATTTTATTCTATTTTCTTTTTAAATGTTGTAAGTTAATTGAAGCGAATTGCTTTGAAAAACATTCGAACCGAACTGATTCAGTTGAGTTTTAATTTTT
>STGP01032676.1:15985-26912 GCA_004918865.1 Caryocar brasiliense
GTATATGCCAGCCTGCACCAATTGCTTGGATCTTTTTTATTTTTGTGCTTTGCTATTTGAGTTGATATTGGATGGCTTTATGAATAAGGATTTTGATTCATCTACACATTATTAGGTATGTGGACTTTGTCAGCAGCAGGAAGAGAAACCAACTTGTTCTGTTTGTGCAACATTGGAGAACTTGTGGGTTTGTTTGATATGTGGTTTTGTAGGATGTGGAAGGTAATGAATTATATTGAACTTTTAATTGCTTATAGCCCCTTTCTCTGAATTTGCATTATGTAGTCATTAATGTGCTTTTTCTGAATTCAGATATAAGGAAAGGCATGCTATAAGGCACTGGCAGGATACACAGCATTGTTATTCTCTTGATTTAAGAACACAACAAATTTGGGATTATGTAGGCGACAACTATGTTCATCGGCTGAACCAGTCTAAAGCTGATGGCAAGCTGCTAGATATGAACTCTCATTGTCTGCCACTTGAAGGAGATTGCAGCACTTGTGGATGCAGTGGGGATTCTGAAATTAGTGGGGCTCTCTATAGCAGCAAAGTTGAAGCTGTACGCATTGCCTAGCTAATTTTATCAGAACTTTTCCTGATACTATTTGTTAGACAACATGATAGGTTTTTTGTTTTATGGAACAACTTGATAGGTTGTTGTTATGCACTCCACATGTTTTAGTAGATAGCTAGGGTTAGCAATGTTATCCTTTTTGTATGGGTGCCTGAAATATAATTTTCGTACTTGGTACAGACTGTGGATGAATATAATCGTCTTCTTGCAACAGAACTGGAGAAACAAAGACATGTGAGTACCCTGTTCCCAGTATTTCATTCCCAACCCACTTCACCTCTAATTTACAGTCTCCTGCTTGGTTGTATTTCTGCCATCAGCTCATTGTTTTTAGTAAATAAGAAGTCTCCTTCCTCTTGTATATTTGGAAGTGCATTTTTTTTTCCTTATTGTTGTTAATCACGAAGGGAGGTCAGTTTGAATGTTTGAATATTACTATAGTACATTTTCTTCTTTGTGTAATTGCTTTTAAGGTGCTGAACCTTAATGAAGTAATGACTGGTGTAAACATCATCCCATGTCATGTGAGTGCTTGGGCTGCTGGGTTTTTTCATTTCTTATTTGATTTTTTTCTGAAAGAATAACATTTATAGAGATGTGTACTCTTGACACATACTGCCTTGTGAGATGAGGCAATTAATCTGCTACATCTATGATTTGGCAGTTAGTCTTTAGTTTAAATTGTATTGCTGTGAAAATTTCTTTCAACAAGTTGAATTTTATTCTGCCCTATGTCTTCAGTATTATGAATCTGAGATTATGGAGGCCAAAAGTAAACGAGAAAGTTACATCTTGGAAGAAGTTGAGAAGGCTGTAACTTCTACCATGCAGGAAATTCAAAATAAATTGGAAAAGTGCGAACAGGAAAAAAATGCTGTCACAGCTGTAAGTATATGAGCTATGTCTAAACAGCCGTATCATGTATTGGTAGTTTATCAAGTATTTTCCCTATTGAAGTTTGGCATTTAGTTTCCTGATAGAATTGCTTCCCTATGTCCCTAGATAAACCGAACTCTCATAACAAATCAAGATACTTGGCGCGGAAAGGTTAAGGAAATTGAAGACAGGTACATTTTTTTTCTCCTCCCCTGGATTTATTGGATATGATTGTTTCACTGTCATTGCCATTGTATGAGAGGGTTAACTTCCCCTCTTTGCAGGGGTGCAGTTTAATACTCATCCCCACGGTCTGTCATTCTTCTCTTTTTATCTGGGGGTACACAAAGGAGGGCGGGCCCATGTGTTTTGGGGGGTGTGTTGGGGAGGAGGAGTGGTCCTTGTGTTGGACCAGTGCAGTTCTTTATTGTCACGTTTGCATCTGGTGTAGGTTCTATATTGTTTTCACTGGACAAAGTATAAACTTGAGATATCAACTTCATTGGCCTGTGCTACTGCTGCCGCATCTGTTGGCTGGCCCACACTGAAGGCTTCGTCTTTATTACTCTTCTAGTTTCATTTTGAGGATCTGATTTATATTTTGTATATTTCTTATAGGGAAGCTTCATCTTTACGGTTGAGGGATGAGAGGATACTTGATCTAGAAGAACAGGTGCTGTTAAATTCCATTTGAGAGTGTTGCTTGTATGGTTTGAAATTATTGTTTCATAACTCTACGATTCGTGACCATCACAGATTCGAGACCTTACGGTCTATATTGAAGCCCAGAAAACACTTCATAACATGACAAATGCAGATGACATTCATGGGGGAACACTGTTACCAGTACCTTCGCAGCAGTCTTCCGCAGCCAACACTAGGAAGCACACAAAATCTAGCCGAAGACGGAGTTAGATATCCTGCATCGCTTCTGTCGTTCTGAGATTGGCTTCACTTGTCATGTACCGTACAAAATGCTGCTGTACAGTTGTTGGAGATATTAAAAATTACGTAATAGTGTGAATACGACTACCTTTATTTTTAGCTGACGATGTTAAATACAACTTCTTAGTCGCCAAAATGATGTCAATGCCGTTTTACTGGTCTACCTGTAAATGAATGTCTCGCGACCGTAGACATGGTCCACAATGTATTTGTTTTGATTCTGAAAGGCTTGTGACCGCTAGGGTGGTGCATTTTGGTGCTCTTATTGGTGCTTTGTGGAATGCATTCTTCATTCAAGTGTGATGGCCATCGTCCTATCCCTAAAGCCAGATAATTAGCAAATTAGAAAAGTGCTCTCTTACAGACGATCTAACAGCTTTTTTTCCCCTAAAAGTACTTTTCTAAAGATCCAACGTCAGACCACCGCCTATTTGTTGTTGCGTCTGTTATACACCTTTACAGTTTACACCAAACTCACGCTTCCCTAATCGTCCCAAGGAGATCCAATAAAACCATTGCCTCAGGACACAGAATCGGTTTGATGCCACTTTAAGACTATCGAGCTCAGCTGATGGATTCTATGTAAGACCTAATTTCCGCGGCTGCGTCCCCTCAAAAAATCACATACAGGGTGGACCCAGGGAGCAGGATCACATCAGAGAGATACGAAACACTCAAGGTTAGAGCAGAAAGTCATTCACATGTATCAGACTAGTCATCTTTGTGCTTGTTCTGTACCAGCTGCAACAGAAGCCGTACTGGGTCCGGCGCCATTCTCGACTGGAGGGCTCGTGCCCCATTTTCCTTCCGACTCTAATGGTTCAAGAACATAGACTCCTCCATCTGTTAGGCCTAATGCAAACTGATTGGGCTCCAATGGATGGGCAGCAATGACCAGCGGATAAACTCTTGAGCTGTGTAAGAATTTAATTCCCAAACATGACAAATAAGAAAAGCTTGTTTAAGTAAGAGAGAAAGGGAAAAAAAAAAGAAAGAAAGGAGAGTCACCTTGGATTTGCAGGTAAATAAGCAGAAGGATTTATTCTGCATCTCAGTCTGAGTGATGAAGCTGTGAGAACATCCACACTTCCATCTTCAAAGCTGACATATATTGACTGGCTGTCACAGGAATATGTAGCATGTGTGATTGGACCACTAGCTTCTCGAGGTAACCACTGTTCAACAAATAAAATTTAACAGTTAAGAAAGTTGGCAGCCTTCTTATAAACTCAGACCAAGGAAAGCAATCAAGCCTCCAGCAATGTCACAACAGAATACTGCCATGCTGTCCAATTATCAATCAATGCAATGCACTCCCCATATGACAACAGACCCTCAAGAAATAAACAGAATCTAAAAATTTTTAGAACAGCTGGCACACCTGCTTGAGACAGTCTAATTTTGGAGCCTCATATATGGCTATCTGCGTCTCATTAACTGCTAGCAAATGTGTCTGGTCACCATGGAATTGAACGCGGGTATCTGCAAGTGGAGCTGCTGCTCCTCCAGGTGGAATTGACAAGGATTTGCTAGCCTGCTTCTCCCAACCATCTGCGCTCCAAACACATAACTGTAGAGCAAAAAAATGTATGCAGAAAGAAGTAATTCCAATAAGCAACAATTTCCAATTCATACAAGCTTTATGTTATTCATGTGAGTGCATGAGTTACGGATGAACATATAAGCATCCGATAAGGTGGAAAGCAAGCTGGCAAATGAATCTATTTTAGAGTTCAATTTATAAACCATTCTCCAGATTATTGAGCAATTAAAATCCCAGACCAATAACAACATGAGCCAAGTAAGGATTTATCTGTTATGCCATCTCAGAAAATAAGCATTTATCCGTTATGACGCATCAGGTTGTTCATTTCACATTACTATTGATTATCACTATTGTAATCACCTGGGAGTCAGCTCCTGAAGATACAAGGATATTCAGAGAGTGAGAGAAGGCAAGGCCTGTAATCCTTTTCTGATGACCTTTCAACTTGGTTTTAACCTGTGAAACAGAGCATCCGGATCATCAAGAACACAGTTCTTTGTGACCAAAAATTTAAGGTTTCTTTGTATCACAGAAATACCTCATCAACCCGAACGTTGTAAATTTGAATAGAAGAGTCCTCCATGCCAATCGCAATAATGTTATTGTCTTGAGGATGAAATGCAAGAAACGTTGCAGCTGGTGGTGGGGGCATGAATGTTGTCATGGTCTGCCATCAATAATCCACACAAACCATAAACTAATGACAGACAAAAGGCAGAAAAACATTATGCTGCAGACCTGTCCCCATTCAATAACAGTAATAATCTCTAAACCAGTAGTTTGCTGTTTACCTACATATTTTTAGATCATCCAGAGAATATTATAAAAAAAAATTAATTTCAAACAAATAGTAAATGCGATAGTGTTTTTTCAGCAATAAATAATTCCTAATGGTCGATATTTTGCTTTCTGAAAACCCAAATAATGAGCTTCCCCTACACTATTATTTATCACCAAGTTCCTTATATGATGCCTCTATATTAGTGTCACACAGATATAACCAATCATGCACACAGAATAAATTCTCCAAGGAAATTTTAAAAAATATTTACCTTGAAGGTCATCATATTAAAAAGAGAAATTTTCCCCCCTGAAGCAGACATGACATAGGAGTCATTCTTTGAAAGTGCAAAGCATGGGACAGCATCTTCAGAGTTTAAGTCTCTTATATCATTGGTCATCAATATTCCACTAGCGGGTTGCCATAGTTGTGGAACTACACCAGCAGTGGCCTGCAAGAGGCAAAACCTTTTTCAGTGGCTAGCCTTTTGAAATCAAGGAAATGCTAGGAATATCTCCAAAAGAACAAATTTAGTTTAGGAACATACCTTTCCATTTGGATTACGCTCATTCTTTTGCCATTTCCAGAGCTTGTGTACTGCATTGGATGCTAACGCCAATATGCCAAATCCTGAATTCGTATAAATCAATCTAGAAACCTGGAATAGTTGTCACCGTAAAGCAATTATTTGTATTATCAACAGACAAGCACAATTATTTATCATCAAGAGACATGCAAGAATTCTAAGATGAAATAGTTTACAAAATAAGCTTCAAAGGAAACATCAATGTAGCTGTAACAAAACAGAAAGGTGCTTGTGGTAAAAAAAAAACAAAGCAAATCATGGATAACTAGGAAAATCACACCCAGATAGGTCTAGAAAATAGAAAGAATGATGAATGCGTAGGAAGATAAGTGCATGACATTTGTGAGGATTCAATAAGCTAAGTCACCATAACACACCAAAGTGACACAGAAATGTTACTTCTTTCTAAAAGATTCAAAGAGCAAATTGTACCCTCATGGCTGTTAAACTATCAGGGAGCCTCAGAGAACGACACTGTGATGGTTCATTTATTTCCGTCAATTTCCAGATCCTAGATTTTTCAACTGATTCATCAGCAATCCTAGGTTTCACATCGGCCAAACTTCGACTATCACTATTCTGCGGAAACTCAAAACAGAAAGGAGAGAGTCAAAATGTTAAATAAATGGACATCAACAAGATGAAACAGTAAAAAGGAAATTCCATCTTACCATTCCAACCATTGGTGGGACAGGAGCAACTTTATCACCAATGCTGGTTCCAGCTGGTGCATTGGTAGGAGTGAAACTGCCGCCTATTATAGGGGGCTGCATATACATTATGCATTTGCAGAATAAAAGTGCCGACATAAATTCTTGGGCTAAAAAAATTTACATTCTACTTGCAGAATAAAATCAGCACAATGTGTATGAAAGTTAAGAACAAGAGACTCCATGTTCTGGAAACGTTTACCTTCACAACAGCCACAGAAGCAGCTCTAGAAGTGTCAAATGGACGATTCTCCACTGTTCGAAGCAGCCTAATCCCATCTGAATTTGCTAAAATTTTAATGCTGTTGTCATTAGTTGAGACAGCCAACAATATCCCTTCCTTGTTGAATCTAATAGAAGGAGAGGCCTGCAAATTTTGAGACCAATGAGTTCAGAGTACTGCAGATTAAACTTAACTAGGAAAAATGTGAATCCAAAAATTACCGGTAATCCACCCTCTGCATCAATACTCAACAGTAAGTTGACATTGTCCATGTCCCAAAATTTGACCATGAACTCATCACCAGCAGCCAAGAACCTATTCTTAGTGGTATCAAATTGCACAACCCCCATAGATCGCTTCCCAAGACCATTATAATTGCGTTTAACAGCTCCTTCACTTTCATTCCATTCCACCAAGTGCGATTCTCCTTCTTTGTTAGTCCCACAGGAGAATAACCTAAAAATTACAGCAAGGATAAGAACATGCACTTTATACTAATAACACATTTGACCAGCCCTGCATACCATCATTGTACGAATAAGGAAATAGATTAGCATGAATCAGATTCAAACCTTGTTCCATCAGCACTGTATGCCATTGTGGTTGATGAATGGCCCGGTGCGTCATAGTCAACTCTTGATCCCATATTATCATACAACCATGCCTTTATCTTGCCATCAGTTGCTGTTGAAAAGATAAACTAAGAAAACATCAAAGAAACAACAACACAAAAAAAAATAGACAAATTAATGATTCTTCTACATAAAAAGTTTTTAATTATAGTTTCATGTATATCCAAATATTAAGTTGTAGACAAGAAGAAGAAAACCAAATTATAAAATAAGATTCCTGGTGCAAAATAAAAGCTAGTAATATTATAGACGTGCAAAGGCAGAACCATCCATTCAATGATAAAGTGCTAAACCAAAACTAATATTGTGTAGTTACAAACTTATTGCAAATACTTAAAATCCATAGTTGAACTGGCAATTGAATCACCTGGAGATTCTGCAGCATGTTGCAAGCTTATGTTGCAGAAGAAGTGAAAAAAAATGCAATTTATTACAAAAAGCCATAAAATGTGTTGGTAGTAAAGAGATTTAATACCTGAATATTTTCCTTGTGGTGAGGGCAGACAGAGTACACAGGAGCCTCATGACCCTCAAAAGTGAACTGCCTAGTGCCTGTAGCTGCATCCCAGACCTGCAGAAACCTGAACCCTTACAATACCATTCTACCCAAAAACAGATCTCAAAATTAGGGATACGGCAAACCAGACCTTAATGACCCTGTCCTCACCACAGGTAACAACACATAATTGTTTGTTTGGATAAGAGAAAGCAAGATCATTAACACTCCCAGTATGAGCCTCAATCTGAAAGATATTAAGAGAACTTGAGAATACAAATACGAGAGAAAAGAAACAAATATTATGAAGAATAATCCATTACACAGCACAGGTTATATCATCCAACAATGGCAACGTAGTGAGGTTCAATGGAATGGATTGCAATCACAAACCTCAAGGTGGTTTCTTATGTCATCACCACTGTGGTAGGAGTATATGTGCACAACGTGCTTGGAGTATGCAACACCTGAAACCAGGAGAGAAGGTTAGATATCCAGTACAACCCAAACATTTACTCAGCAAAAAAAAAATGTCTCCTTCATTGTTTGATAGCAAGTGGACATACCAAAAAGAGTTCCATCAGGACTCCAGACAACACGGTTAACCGATGCTGTATAATCATTGGCCAGAGATGCCTATACAAGAATAGGAAGTTAAACATAACCTAGCAACATGACAAGTCAAAAACATCAAAAATAACGCTTCATATTACACAAACTGGTTTAATATTAGAGCCCAAACCTGTAGATTCATTGAACACGCACCAAGGTCCCAAACCTTAAAATTCTTCAGAGCTATTCTTTCCCTGCTACCCAACTCCCATACCATGACATCACCCATGTTTGTTCCAACTGTAAAAGTAGGACAACAGAAGATCTAGTATAAAAAATCTACTGAACTAATGATCATGCCTGTGTTGAGAGGAAAGAGAAATTCAATCTTTATAACAGATGCTTACCAAGAAGTAGAATTCGTTGCAATGGATGGAAATCCATACTCTTGACAGTTGAGCCTTGATTCAAAGCCATGACAAGAGTCTTGGGCAAGTCATCAGATGAATAGGAACTCTGTCCATGACTCTGGCTGGCATATGCAACAGGCAGAATATTCATTGGCAGATTATTGACCTGAAACAGGAGGAATCAGGAAACAAAATCGGCAAAGATTTCTAAAACAATTAGTCTCTAAAATTATAATTTTTATTTAAAGAACTTTGCAGAATGTAAAACAACAGATACAGCATACATGATCACATATCAAACCCAAAGCCCAAACTTCAAGAGGAAGTTCTCTCTGCCAATCCAATATTGACAAGATGCTCATACATCTCAGACCAATTCCAAATGTACAGCATACAAACAGGGCAATCCAAACCGGGCTAACATATCAACCCATGTTCGACTGAGTGAAAGCTTCATGTTCTTGTGTAACATCAAATAAATAAACCAAATTAATATAGGCAAGCGACAAAAGTACCTTGCATACCTCGTCTGCTATTCCAAACGGCCTTGATCTCTTCAAGACATGTTCGGAATCTGCCGTTTGATAATCCATAGCCAGGTTATTGGTAGGGGGAGTCCTAGGACGCTTTAAGATTGCTGATGACAAAAAAGATGCACAAATGGAATTTAGAACAAGTTGGTGCACGAGGAAATGAAGAAAATTGAATTGAACAGAGATGAAAAAGTTAACACACACAAAACCTCTGTTCGCCTGTGTGGATCTACTCCACCAAACTATGTAATGACCAATGAACAGAATATGTTGTTACCATAATCACTGCTTGCTGACACATAACTTACATAACTTGCATATGCATCTAATGCTTCTCCATATTTGTGAACATCCTAACAGCATAATAATAGCACATCCTCTACTTTTGAATTAAAAACAAAGACAGAAATGCAATTGCTTAGCTGGCTATCAAATATTGTCAGGGACCATAAAAACAAGCCCCCAATCATCGGCAGTACCATGCTGACAAGTTTACAAATGCACGTGTGCACACACAGAGAGCTCTCATTCTACAAGCATGCAAATCTCTTAATCTAATATTTTCTCTGTCCTTTTCTTGGGAGGTATAACAGGCATGACATATTTTCTGCCTTTACAATTGTGCATCTGTAATATCCATGACTGGATTATTTACTAAGAATAAAAAATTAAACACCATAGATATCCACATGTAATTTCTCCATTAGAACACCCAAAAAGAAGCATATTCAAACCTGCATTGTTAGGAGCAGTCAAACCAATGGGTCCAGCAGAAGCTGATGGGTGGGGAGCAGGAGATGGATTTGTCATCCATCCAGCAATAGATGTTTGAAGAGCAGCAGGTGTAGGCGGAAATGGCTGCAAACAGACAACCCAGTGTCAAAGATATAGAAATTTACATTATAGCACCACATAAAAACCTAATAAACAGACCAATTTCATCCCATTTAAGAACTTACACCATGGGCACTCAGTGGTGGGAAACCCCCTGCCTTGGGCACTGCACCCATCAAGGGATTAGTGACTGGGGATGGAGCTCGTGCCCCATTTGGTTGTCCACAAGTGTGATCCACAAACAATGTCTTGATATCTGGATTGGGCCTTGGATTTTTACAAAGCTGATGCTGCCAGTTTAAACTGCACTTAATAAATGCAAAACATGAATTGAAAAGAAAACAATAACTCGAGTACAAACAAAGTAAAAAAAATTCCCCAGGACCTTTGATTAATTAGTGTCCGCAATCTCGAATTCTTCAATGTAGGAAATTGGAGCTTATCCCGGAAAAGAGGGTTAGCCTCTATCAGTTTTTTAAGTTCAGCAAGCATTATAGCCCTAGCAGACTTGGTTTCCCCATATTTAGACAGCTGTTCGTTATCTCTGCAAATTAAAATGAAACTGTAAGGTCCAATACGAAGCATTAAACTTCTCATGGACAACATAAACAGCAACCATACCTAAAGTTTTCCAATGTCAATAACTGCGTAATTTCTTTAAAAAGGTCTTCATTAAACGCCGAAAACACTTTCAAGTCCTTCACTAAAATATCCACTGCTTTGGCGCGATCTCGCCTACCATTTCAATTCCATTCCATTACCGGGTGCTCAGTTTCAGAACAGAAGACAAATAAACAAAGCAAATGATAGGAAACCAGATTCGAATAGTTAGTTATCGAACTATATAAGCGAGTGCACGCACGTACTTGTCCAGCGCCTCAAGGTACTTCTGCTTGCGAATCTCGAAGAAAATCTTCATGGAGTATCTGTTATCATCTACCTTAGTAAACCCGGACAGATACTTCTCGACCTCATCCCACTCGCCATTTGTCACCATATCCTCGAAATGCCTCATGTTGAAGAAAAACCCGGACTCTTGCTCCAACCTCCACCACACACAACCAAAATTAAACCCTCTCTTAATTCCCAGAATCCTCAACTTTATATATATTCTTATTTACGCGTATATAATCAACAACAACAACAAACATTAAACAAAAGATTCAGAAAGGAAGGAGCATACCTGTGAACGGTCTCTTTGAATTTCTCTTCATCGAGAAATTGAA
>STGP01032803.1:2163-16948 GCA_004918865.1 Caryocar brasiliense
TAGTCTTTCTAAAAGACTTTTAAATAAATACATATATAGGTAAGGTCTAAAAAAAAATATCTTATTACCTATATTTTAAATTTAGCATATAAGTTGGATATAACACATCTATAACAAAAGTATTAAATTATTTAATCCCAACTAATTAAATTTTTAAATGATTTTTAAAATAACCAATTATTCAATGTTCAACATATATACCGTTGAAAATACAAATCAAATCATATCATAGATTACACCAATGAGTAATAAAAATAATTATTTCCTTTTATTATGAAAGGAACTAATCCTACTTATTATATTATTTATATTTGTAATACGATTTTAGATACATCATTCTTGTCTATCATTGTATTAATCTAATGTACTATTCAATGATACCTTTGAACTTATCCCATAAAGCGACATGTTTTTTAAAACTCATCCAAGAAAAAAATAGCTATTCTACAACTAATGCATTCCATATATTAATTTTTTAAAAAGTCAATCATGAACTATTTTACAATTCTCTTTGGGTAATTTAGATAACAAACTATTCAATTACGAACAGTGTGAACTCAAATATGACAGTCATAAAACTCTTAATTGTATGATCATTGTTTTGGTCTAAGCAACTAAAATATTTAATTCAATGCCACTAGATCTGTTTTTTATGCACAAATTTTTTCATTCAATTTCTCTAATTACTAGCATATTTAGGTCTTTAATACTTATGCTAAAGCCAATGACATTATTAGATAATTTTTCATTTCAAATTGGTCTTAATATTTTTTTCCCATATAATAAAATTAAAAAATCGTTATATTCAAAATCATCTCTTCTTAATATGGTTTAAAACATTAATATTAATTTAAATTCTTAAATAATTAATGAGTCAAATTGATGAGTTCTTTTGTATTAAGTTTTAGAAATATGAATTTGTTTTATATAGCTTATAAGGAATAAATACTTGCATAACATTAATCATTTCTTCAACTTTGCCATTATAAGGAATAAATCTTTACTCTAATAATTTAATATAAAGAACTAATGCTTATTGTGATTATTGGATTTATGAGGAACCAATACTTGCTTTTTTTATTATTATAATGTAAGGAACAAATCTAATAACAGTAATAATCATATATAATATATACAAATTGCATCATCCATACATACCAATTAATTACCATAAATTTATTACGCTAATTTTATTAATTTAGTATTAAAACAAATATAATGTGCTCATTTATAAAAGGTCCAATAATTATATGAACATTACCAGAACTTATTTAGATATAATTAAATGCAATGTCATCAATGAGATGCATTCTATATTTTCTAAAACATAATAAAAAAATTAATTATTTTTTAGATATTGAACTCATTTGTATGTATTTTTTATTTTTCTCAAAATAATTAAATATATTAAATATTTAAATTATCAAACAAATTTATAACTTTTTTAAAAGACTTCGAAATATGTTATAAAAAAATTTAAAACAATAGTTCATTAGACTCAACAGATTGATTTTCTTTAAATTGGGCCACGACCCATGGCATAACACAAATAAATATTTGCAAGAAAGGTTACCAGGCCCATTAATGGCCTAATGGCGGTGCCTTGCATCTTCATTCTTGCCTCTGGACAACCTGGGCACATTCCTAGAATGTTTTAGATGAATATTTCCTAGAACATCGTTGTGCCAAATTTACGTGTTTGCCTCCAAACCCTAGCATTCAAAATTGGCAATGGGATTGTGCTCCGCCGGCGGCAGCAAACGAACTGCCTCTAGCGCACAACTTCTGCATAAGCCTGTAATGCAATGACAAACGCTACCAGGAGCATAATGCTTCATTTTAATTTAATTCGCAACTTACTTTGTATCCAATTGCTGCTGCGAGGTAGAATTCTTCCCTGTTTAAGTAACATCAGGGACGAGGAACAAATCCCCATCTGTTTGCGATGATGCAGGACCTTATAGACGCGAGACGAATGCCGCTAGTCCATTGAGGCATCCCTGCCATGTGCATGCGTTCAAACACGACCTCGACGTTCCACGTTGCAAGCCTCCAAATCATACCGCCTTATGATGGTTGAACAGGGATTTGACCACCAGTGGATAGATCGTCGCCCTCGTACGACTCCGTTTCCACCATCACCGTCAAGAGAAGTGGTTACTACTGCCATTGTGATTTAGTCGTGATCTCTATCGCTATTTTGTACCAATCTCCGTCATAACTAATGCCACGATCCTGTGACAACTCCGACCTTCACATCGCCACTTGGTGCTCGAATGATGTTTAACGTATCGGCGAACCAATTGACATCCTCGCTGATGAATGGGAGAGTGGACAGGCTTGTGGTGTGGCCGTCACAGGAAGTCGTTAGATGTAATCCTTTGCCTAGCCATCATTTGCCAATCACCTTCTTAACCTTGCATTGGAAAACGGGTACTGCCATTGGATTGATCTCATCGAACCTATATTTAAAAATATTTAAAGTTCATTAAGAGCTAAAAATCATAATTTAATAACCCTAATAATATATCATATCAATTTTCATATCTTTATTTATTAGTAATCTAAAACATACTAAAATAAATCATACTTATCAGATATGTACATTAACATACGAGTATATAAATTAATATCTATATAATACAATAAAAAATATATTTAATATATAATTATTGTATTTACAGTCTCGTTTGATCTAAAAATCTAAATTATTGCATTATATACGTATATAATGAAAAATTAAATGAGTATAAGAATCCATAAGAGCAAATAAATGATTGATCATCAAACTAGCCCTCACACAAACGAAAATCAAATTTATAGGAATGCTTGAAACACTGTCAAGACCAAAACCTGCACTAATTGAAAAGGAATTAAATAAATGATCAGGCATGGTTGAGAAGCTTGATCAGTGTACTTTCTAAAACAACAAATGATGCATAAATCTGAGTTTTCTACGTGTAAAGTTTTAGTAGTTTACTCGTATGTGGCAATGTAGGAAACTAAGTTTGTAGTAACCAAGCTGTTAACACCAAGGCATCGGGAGGTTAATTGCTATGCTGAACGATTGAATTTTTTCTCCTTTAATGGCTAACTCGATCGGTTGCAAAATTGTGATAAATTCTCTAATAGCTACTTTGACCTCCCAAAAGGAGTAGATTTTTGGGTCTATAATAAAATCATGCTCTTTAGGTAACCAATTATAGCCTCAAATTGTTCATATAAATCCTAAACTATAATGAGTTTTTTACTTGTAAACACTAAAACTCACTCAATTATACCAACCATCGAGTGGATCTTGATTAAAGGAGTAATAAGGGATTCTAACTCATTACACAAGATTTTAGTCTCCACTTAAGGAGGAGATTTCCTTAGTGAGCTTGACACTTGATCGACAAACGAGATTGGGTTACTTTTTTAACAATGAAAATAAGACATTGTGTTACACTAAGATGTGTGTAGTTACTCTACACCTTTTAAAAGAAGTAAGATATTGTAAAGGTTTGATTTTCATTGTAAAGAAGAAGATGAGAGATGGTGAAAGTTTCAATAGAAGCTTAAGAAGAAACAGAGATAGGGAATGATTGGTTACATTACTCTGTTTCATGTTTAATTTTTTTTTTATCCCCTCTTGCTTTACTTACTCTACTTGTATTTTTTATTTCTTTCACATGTTTTAAATTGTGACAATTAAGTTGTCACACTTGTGCAAAGAATTATTTATAGTTTCGCTTGGTTGTTTGCAAATTATTCCAAGTAATTCACCTCCGGTTTGCTATTTGGCTAACACCAAGATTACGGAGCATAAAAGAAATTATAATAAGGACTAATTTGTTAAATTTTTTATTTTGGATACTAAACTAAAAATAAAGATTTAAAGAAGAAATCCTTTAAAACTTCGAAATTTTCAAAATGACCCTAAAGTGACGGTAAGAGTCAGTAGAAGCTACCAGAAAATCCCGAAATAATTTTAATTAGATGAAGCAAACAAATGTCACCTTATGATTAAGAACATTTTTTTATTTATTAAAATGGTTGATAGGGATTGTATTACCTTTGTATCGAAAATAGACACTAAAAGGAGCTGATAGGCCACGAAAGCAGCAACTGAGGTGATAACCAAAGGGTACCTTATCCTTCACCACAATTTCTCACCGATCCATATGAAGTTATGAACAGCTTCTTGTTAGAAAGCGAAACCAAAATATATATATAAAAAAAAAATAAAAAAACAAAGGATTAATGCACAGGGAACAAACAATCCTTATACGAATCCAACATTCGATGGCGAGCACACCAATCGATCAGATGAAAGGCCAAAGAGATTTAGCTTCTCTCATCTCCAGAACTAGTCTTCACTACCCAACTTTTCTGATGCTTCACTTTCAACTACTTCAATCTCTGAACTAGCTCTAACTGGAGGATTACTTGCGAGTATGTCTTCATCAGGAGGACTGCTGACTTCAGTGCCCCCGGTTCTCAAGTGCCCCCGGTTCTCAATCTCTGAACTAGCTCTAACTGGAGAATTACTTGCGAGTATGTTTTCAGCTGGAGGACTGCTGGCTTCAGTGCCCCCGGTTCTCAAGGTGCTAAGATTAGGAGAATTAGACCCAGAAATCCTCTCTTCCGATTGTTTAGGAGCCCTCTCTTCTGATTGTTTAGGCCGATTCAGGGCATGGCAGTGTGGGCAGTAATAAGTAATGTATGGAAAATCCTCCTTCCGAGCAAGCCCTGGAAAATAAGAAAAAGAAGAGATAAAAACAGCTAATCATAATCTCCGAACCACATTATTCAGAAATAAAAACAATCACTTTCAATGGTAGGCATATAAGTGCCTATAATTGCATGGATACACGCGCACATTGCATGCAAATGTAAATTGCTGGTATTCATGATACAGTGGTGATGAAAATTTAATAACAAGGTTTAAGTTCTGTTAAAACACATCAAGCAATAAATAGAAGGTTTTCGAAACCACAGTCCACTTACCATTGTGCATTCGACAGTTGCCACATATCAGTGCATAAGATTGTGTTGGATCCTCGCCTACAAGTAATGCTGCTATTCGAGCAATCCATCCGTCACTATTTGTATTAAATGTTTCAGGATTATGGTGCTCTACAACAAGCTGATTATGCTCAGAAGTAAGGCCTTCACTTCCTGCAGAATGTGGCATTTCTTCCCCAGAATGATGCACTTTGACACTCCCCGTGCTACTAGATTTGGTGGGCAGTTGCTTTCTATTTCGAAGCCCGGTAGCTTGCATAACCTCAACATCATTATTGTTTCCTGTTGGAATATTAGTCTGAGATTCATCTCCCACGTAAACTTTCAGGCCGGAATCTGCACCCAGCTTGGATGCCAGGACAGTGGCAGCAGCTGCCTTTGCTGCAGGGTCAGGATCATATCTCTGCATTAGAAAAGGTTTACACCAAATAAATTTAGCAGATTCTCAAATGGAAAGTCGTATATTTATATGCTTTTGTACCCATGACAAGGGAAAAACTGCTAGCATAGCTATCACAATATGGAGTCTCAACGAGGGTTCCATTTTGAGAAAACCCATCAAGCCCTTTTTTTGTTGCCATGAGCATTATTCTAAAGATCAATAACTTAACTAAGAAATCTCTAAATAGCAAAATCAGCACCAGCTTGACCAATAGTTAATAGAACCTCCATGCAAATTGGCAATATACTACCTTACTCATGGGCCTCAAGAGTCTAAGATGAGAAATATATAGGGTGTATAAGATAACAAGAAGTATATCTTGACCTCAGTTCTTGATTTAGAACATGAAGAATTAAAAGACTTTCTTTTAAATGTTACTGAAGAGTTAAATGGCTTGGAGGTCCCTATGGGTAACATAGAAGCTCATGATGTGGCAACCCCTGGACATGAAAAATAAACAACAATGGGAAAAGGTCATCCATGTTAATCTCACAATGATTTTGATTATAACAAACACTTATAAGAATACTAATGATTTGTATTGAGCATGCATAAGCAGGTTATATAAACCTAATTGAAATCAAAGAGTGATCTTGAGCATGTGCCATGAAGAAGTTGAAAATCACAAGGCATCAAGACTACCCAAAAATCAGCTATGAAGTCTGACACTCGAGAACATTGAAGATCTCGAATATCTAGTTCAATCCATTCCTTTTTAAGATTTTGTTTATTAGAGTTTGAAGAGAATCTATATTTAAGCTCAAAGACCCAGAGACATTAGGGGTAAATCAAATGCATATATGTTTTTCATCACTATGGTGACCTAAAGTATTTGACCTTTTATATTAAACTTGTTTTACAACTTGTATAAGGCCAGATTAGATACTTAGTGTCCATTTTGGACTAAGTCCCTATATACCAAGGTTGCATACCCCTATTGTCAACCACCGTATATATCTCTTGTATTAAGAAGCTTGGCAAAGTCAAGTCTGTCACATGGTGAAGTTGAGTATATCTTATTCTGAGCATAAGTTAGCTTGCTCAATTAAGTTACTTACTCGACTTGGTATTCAAGCCAAATCTTGTCAACAGAGTGCAAAAAATCAATTGTAAATTGGAATAAATTAATTTATCTTGCAATGAAGCATAATGAATCACTTTAACTTGTGCCTTAATTGACTTGATTAAACATTTTATCTAGAAATGCATTATGATGTGATTGCACACTGCTAACTGTAGACTATTTTTCCTTACCATCAATGGCTTTTACTTCTTCTGTCAATTGTATCTAGTAGAAGGCTGTGAGTGATTTTATCCTTTGACAATGGTTGACTGTCTCTTTAGATACTGTCGACTGTTTTGTCTAGAGAGTGGCCTAAGTCCTAACGGCTAGTTTTTGTTGACTGCTTATAGTGCAACAGTCTATAATAGCATACCAAGAGCATCAGTAGCTTGCATTTGTCAACTGTCTTCTAATTCAGCTGACTGTTGGTTGTGCAACAGCTGACAACTTCAACTGAAACCAACAACTGTTTCACCATCAACCGTCGACGGTATTGCCAGTTTATCTAGAAACTTTTGAGAGAGAGTTTTAAATTCTCTCTTATATGCTCCTCTCAATAATGACTCCATTTTGATTTTTACCTATAAATAGGACTTAAGACTTCAATTTTGATTAAGAGAAAAAAAGAGAATCAAAGTGAAAAACCTTAAAATCATCATCGCAACCAATTAGGCTTATTAGTCTATACTTCTCTTCATATTCTTGAGAGTTTATTGTAAAAGCTTGCTAGTCAAGCAAAATTCTATATTTCTTGCAAGTGATTGGATTAGATCTTAGCCCTTATAAAATATCATTGTAAGGGTTAAATCTAATTTCGGAAAAGATAGTGTATTGAGTTTGTTCTTGACCTAGTTTGAACGAGATCAGCAGTGAAAGTGGGGAATCCTAGGCAAGTTACTTAGGGGTGGACGTGGGCTACGGTGAGACAAACTAATGCAAACTCTTCTCTCTTAACTCATTTACCTATTTACTATTTCTTGTTGCTTATTTTAAATTCTATTATACTTCTTTAATACCTCTTACTCCATATTTCAAATTTTTTATTTATACAATTCACCCCTTCTTGGGTGGCCTAAGAGACCAACAATCAACAATGTCCAGCATGATAACCAGAACAACCTGCTACCAGCAGGATTAACATCCTACACTTGAAAGAGCACCAACAGGCAACAACTCTACAACTAATGCTGGGTGATGCTGTAAGGAAATTGTTAGTTTGGAAGACATTTATACAAGTGACATCACCAAGAAAGCAGAAGCAGAAGTTCCAGAATTTGGGGGAAAAAATTGACGTCAAATATGATTTTCACCCACATCATGCCAATTAAAAAAAAAAAAAACCATGCATGGCAAATTCTAAAAGGTTGATTTTCCCAAGATGGAACTAACTGGGCATGCCAACCTGTGAAACGGACAGCTGGTGATCATGAACTCAGAGGAGATGATGTTAAAGATGAAGGAGAAGCATAATGTTATCCAGAAAACCTCCGTTAACAGTTTAGCAACTTTGTCAAGGTTTGTTGGCCATTGCTGCTTATACACAAAAGTTCATGAAGTTCCAATCAGATGTGGAATGTCTTGAGATGAGGATAACAAATTGCAGGTGGAATGGCTTATGATCAAAGCTCATTACCCGAGAATATAAAGCTTAAAGAATTAGCTTTAAAAGTGGAACAATATGCACAAAAGCCAATTATCAGGAGATTTTGGAGCCAAGCTGGGGAGTGTACTTTAAAAGGGCCGCTAAAATATTAAGTAGGAAAATATGCATATGAATGATCTAAAAGAAATATGAATGTGATAATTGAAGAAATGAAGCTAACTGATTGTAAATAATGCTTCTTTCTATATAGTATAGCTGATAGATTGTAATGACAATTGATGAGGGATATAATTGTAAAGAAGAAAAAGTTTCAAGAACCCTCATCACCTAATTTTCATCCTCTCCAGCTGCATTTTACAAATCCAAACAGACCCCTAACATTACAAAATGTGCTTAAGCAGCAACTTAATGTGGTTAAACAAGAATGGCTTCAAATGACTGTATTCCATAAACAAGTGAAAGTGAAAATTGAGAAGGCGTGTAGACTCATAATTGATGGAAGAAGATGCACGAATGTCGTGCTGGAAGGCATGGTTAGGAAAGTACAATAGGCCAATGAAAAGCATCCACATCCATAAAAAGTTGCATGGGTGGAAGCCAGCACAGTACCATGACCATATCAACCAACTTGAATAACTTTGGATGAATGACAGATGTACTTCATTGTGGCAAGGAAAAAAGTTCTATTTCCTGTTCAATGACAAGAAAATAACTAGGAGAAAAAAAGGAAATGAGAGAGAAAGCGTGGAGAAACAATGGCTAATTCAAGAAGTCAATTTACATCCTCAAATGAGAAGCAATAAGAAGCTGTTAGCACAGAGACTAGCATTGCAGTGGCAGAGGGGGTGTGCGAACTCCCTGAATTACTGCTAGAATAGCCCAAAGAAGTGTTTGAGGTGGAGAAGTTGCTGACAAATATTTTAATTTTAATTACTAATAATACAACAAATGAAGTACCCCATTACATAATGCTCTAATCTTATATCAGGTTCTACTTTCCAATTAACCAGCACGCCACATGAATCCTACCGAATATGCTTTGGTAACCGTACAGGTTGATGAACTCTTGCAAAATGGCTTTATTCAGGAAAGTTTGAGTCATCTGCAGTCCTTGCTTTATTAACTTCCAAATAGGAGGGAGGTTGGCAAATGTGCATTTATACTCTAGCCAGCGTTTCTATTCTGATTCAACAACTTGATGATGTTGCATATGTTTTCTGGACTTGCTATATTTTCCAAGATTGATCTGCTAAGCTAATATCAGAAAATTAGGGTTTGACCTCAGAATGAATGGAAATCAACATTTTAAACAAAGGATGGCTCAATATGAGGTAACTTATGCCTTTCTGTACTATTGATGCACCTAGCACTTTCATCAAAGTAATGATACAGACTTCCCGTGCTTTAATCCCATTTCTTGTTTTGTACTTGGATGTTATACTAATCTATAACAAGATCAAAGATAAACATATTTTTCACATTCAACGAAGTGATGAGAGTTCTATAGCAGATATTCTGCATCAAGTTCAATAAACATAGTTTCATAGACCAAGAGTAACCCAGGGTCAATTCTTGACTGGCCAGTTCCTAAGAACTTACATAAAAGCAAGAGGTTTTTAATGGCTGAGCACATTCTTAAATAGATTTATAAGTAATTTCAGCATAGTTATGGCTCCAATAACTGTTGCAGGTAAATGACTTTATTTGTATGGGAGGTACGTTAAGGGGGGAAATTTATCGACCTCAGGGATGCTGATGTTGGTAGTCTTTAGGAATTTCTTGGAATCTGATGGTGAATTAGGTGTCAAAGTCCTATTCATCGCACAACTCAGGATAATCAACAATAGGAGCAAATTTTTCTATTTACAGCTTTCTTGTTTTGGCATCAGGTACTTTATTTCTATTATAGATACATCTGACTCTTCCTAGTAGTATAGGAAAGGCATTAGATTTTATTTAAGAATTCTATTATTAACTGGTTAAGTTAAAATTTCCAAGTATTTTTCCATGTAGATAAAACATGTACTCTGTCAAATTCAATAGAGAAGAGTTAATTCAGAATTTTCATATTAAGCTTCACTGGCTCAAAAGAGTGTGATGCTTTCTATATAAGAATGATTCCCAGCTCTACCGAGTGAGGCAGACAAGAGTGCTTTCCTTCAATTCTCCAACTATTCCAGATCTAAATATAGATCATCAAATCCTAATCTCATTACTACAAACACTAATATTAAGCTAAAGAACTTTCTCTAGACAGTCCTGCATCACATATCTAAATCTAGATAAATTAAACCCAATCTCACTACTACAAAACCTAACCTTAAGCTAAAGAAAATCCTCTACAGTCCTGCATCAGTGCTATTTTAAGTGACATAAGGTTTGCATCACACAACCCCTATGTATCCGCCTGTACATTCCCCATACAGTTATGACAAAAGGCAAATATTCTATAAACTTAAGAAAACCTCTCAATCTTCAATGAAAAGCCGTAGCTAAGAAAATATGCACCATAAAATCACCCCAACAGCCGAGTTCCACAGCACCCTTCAAGCAAAGTTCCAAATCAGCATAGCCTCAGAGCATTCCCAAAATTAAAAATATGCAACACCAATTCAGCTTTCTACTCATTACAGAGACACTTAGCTTGAAATTTCATTGGTCAGAGGTTGTTGTGCTAGCTCCAGTTAATCATGAACTCTACTTCAGATGGTATAGTTAGTATTATGTTCCTAGAAACCACTAAGTAGTTATTTCAAATAATTACAAACAGTTCATACTTTCTTAAGAGTAGTCCAAACCAAATTAGGATAGGGCTTCCAAGTTGGAATCAAGATGAAAAAAAATGTTACTTCCAGCCATTGTGCTTCACCAAATATTATATGTAGCCGTAACTTAATGTGTGAAACAACACTTTCATGGGTGATGCATAAGTAATCTATAAGTGCAGCTTAAATCTCTTTCGCCTTTTACTTTATTTATCCTGTTTTTGACAGATTTGAGCAGTTCTTGTCCACAAACAGACCTGATTCCTTCCCCAAAAACCCTTTCACTGATTTCCAACTACATTGGAATTACACCTTCCTTCTTGCAGTATATATTAGTCTCCATTTTGGTTTTTATTCTTCTAGGTATGTCTGTTATCAGAGTTAGTATTTCTAATAGAAAATATTTCATTAGCACAATCGCTAAAAAACTCGACAAGGAACGGTTTGCATTTTGTGAATTCAATAGACATTGGTATGTGAAGTTCATAAAAAGAAACAGTAGTTATTTTACTGGAGTCAGAAAATCTGGTTTCCATAATTTTATGGACAGCTAAGAAAAGTCAGATTTTGGCCACATCCAATTGGCAGAAATGGGCATCTAAGATGGTTTGGCCACGGCAAATGGCGGCATGCCATGACAACAATAAGGACAACTGACGAAAGAGGGAGAGAAGAATAGTAATGAAAGACATAGATAGACTTGGACAAATGCAATAAAGAGAGAATTTAGAATCCTAGGGGCTTCAGAGGATCTAAAACTCAATACAAATGAATGGAAACATGTGATCTATGTAGCTGAACCCAACTAGTTTAAGATTAAGGCTTAACCAAGTTGAGTTTTGAGGAAAAGTGAGGACAAATTAATATGGAGGTAAGTGCACTAGAGCCACAATGCGCACAGAATCAGAAGAAAACAAAGAACAAATACAAAGCACACTAGCACATAAAAGAAAGAGGGAAATCTCATTGAACACTTTCAAACTAAAAGATATTGAAATCTGAATCAGAAAATTCCATGGTAAACACCAAAGAGTTTAGTAAATACATATTAAGAGTCCTAGAAGTAGAACTGCCCCCCTTCTTACGGAAAAATGAAATGCAAATAAACAATCTAAACTTAAAATACTCATAGTATATACTTAATAAGAAAATACAACACGCAACATGTTATTGGCCCTGATTGCATGGCACATAAAGAACTATAAGGAAACAATGACATATAAATACTTTGTTGTTTGCACATAGATATTAATTGGAATTCTTTTATTTCACATAATACATAAATTAGCCATAATAGATTCATTTGTGAATGCACAGAGGTCAAATTATGTTTGCAAATGCCTTGAGGATGTATTCCTTTAAATGTAATTCTTGAATCATGCTCAAGTCAAATGATATTTTGGAAAACAAAATCATGGAATTTCTATGGCAGCCATAAACCTAAATAAAGCAAAATGAAATAGCTTCCTCTTAATACCTGAATGAGTTGTTGTGTGGTGTAATAATTTGTCTTCTCCTTAAGTTCATCAATTTTTGCTTGCCTTTCAGCTCGAAGTCGCTCCAATGTTTTCTGGTCCTTGCGATCACCTACACAATTTTTCATTAATTGGCATGCAATTAGGATGAAACAAAAGAAGAGAGGCAGCCAATTATGCAAAAATTGAAGATGTTGCAAATTATTGGACAAGCTATGATATGGCTTTTTGTCTCTGTGGAGATGTAATTGCCATTGATCACCCAGAAAGATTAATTGGTAACACTTACTTTCTGATCAAACTTGAACTTTATTTTCTTATTGCTGCATGCCATACTGTTATTCACTTCTTATTAAATGAGAGAGTTTTTTTCAGAAAATGGCTATCCATACTTTAAACATGTAGTGACCACCACTAGTTTAGGATCTAGATGAAATATGGATATCATCGGTCTGGTCTTACAACACAACTTTGTTAAGAAGTGTTTCTGATGTTCTTGCAAATAAGAGTGAAATTTAAATGAACATGAAGAACCTTCAGGAACAACTTCATTACAAGATTGAGACACTTACACATCCTAGTAAAGCTTACAAATGCTGAATATGCAATAGATGATAAACCAGGCAAAAGAAACATTGGCAGAACGCGAAATGCCCTCATCTTCCAATTCAGGTCCATTGATCTTGTTGTCATGATAGCATAACCAACTGCAATAACCTGAATGGTGTATATAAGAATGACGATAAGCAGGAAAGATTATGACCTGATATTCTGAACAAACCCATGAAGAAGGTGAGATGTCTCCTTGACATCTTACACTGCACTGAAAAAATAACGAAAAGTAGGCTTCTATAATTTTATACACACTATTTAGCAAATAATAAGGAGCTGTCAGTCCCAGTGACTGATAAATAAACCCAAAAGTGGTTTTATGAATGAATTGTCAGTTTCCTGTTGAGAGTATAAAACAAGTTCAAGCGGAACCTCATATATTGAATTCTCACTCTGGTAAAGTAGAAAAACATGATAAATAATGACCAAATGCAGTTTGCTAATATTCCTTGACAATTATATTGAGAAAACAATCAGTGTAGGAGCCAGAACTATTAATTTTTGGATGTGGTGGGAAGGAAGCTCCAAAAAATTACGCAATGCAGAACTACACAAATCAATAAACTAAAATTTGATTGCAGAGAAGACATAAGATAGATATGCAATGAGAATGTGTGAAGTTATTTGCAAATTGTACAGTAAAATGTGTTAAACAATAACATATACTAGGTTTTATATACTCAATCTCTACTTGGTAACATTAGATATTTCAAAGTGCTTAAGCATTGAGCTCTAATCTTCACAGAGAGGTTTTCAGGTTGGTGCTATTTACAATGATGAGATAGATATTAATAATTGACACATAAGCACCTCTACTGGCACATATGTACAAAAACTTATATGCAGAAGAAGGATAGAACAACTGAGCTCAAAGTTCAACAAATTGAAACTATTCTGAGAAGGGAAGCTATGGCCCGAATGCAAATAGACCCAAATCAGGTTTTCCCCCCAATCCTCAGATTTAACACTAAACACAGAATATGCAATAATTTTGGAATATAAACATGCAAGGTATGGACCCCCCTCCCTCCAGGTTATTGATGGAGACAATAAACAGGCCAATGGGTTGACACTTGCATACACACAATTAACTACCAGGTCCAAAGGCATATGACATATCACAAACTCACATAAGAAGTGGGTAGAAAAGTAGTGTTCCTCTTTCTTACATGAGGGACAAAAAAAGGCAAGGAAATAGATTGGTACTTAGGAATCCAAATTTAATTAGGCAAGCACATGGTGAAAAACCTCAAAGAGGACAGAGAAAACTATCAGATGCCTGGTCATCCTCCTCCAAGTAAGAGATCGCCGTTTCATCCTGGCTAAAATGGTAGCTTCTTCCTTAGAAATGTGTTCCAGTCTCTTCTCAAAGTCATCTCCGCGCAGTCTGAAGATACCATTCCAAATACGGGACAAAATGCCCTTGCGCTTCTTTGTTACTGTGGGAATTGACTCTTTCATTTTGCTTTGTACGAAGTCTTTTTCCTCAACCATTTCTTTGTTACGTTCTTCTACTTCTACTTCTACAAGACAGATTAACAGCATTCTTGGTATGAAAAATGCGAAGAAGAAATGCATTCTAATAAACTACAATTTGAACGAAACAACACAAAAAAGGTATGCAATGAAAATGTGCGAAGAAACTGAAGAAGGTTTTGTATACCAAAGCTCCTGTTGGTTACATGGAAACATTTCAAAGTGCATGCTCCTTAAATAATCTAATCGCCATATTTATTTACATAAATAAATATTCAAAAATAATTCCTAAAGAACCACATAGATCACACTCAAATTACAAAGAAGGCCAGCATAATATAG
>STGP01032918.1:0-14040 GCA_004918865.1 Caryocar brasiliense
AATATAAATATAAATATGTAAGAAAATAGACTATAGATATGTTATATTGTCTTTGTTACATCTACTAGATATTTTACATACGCAATTCATCAATTTTTACAATTTGTTGGATCTACAAAAACATAATATACGCAGAGTGTAAGAACTAAGCAACATGTGTGCTGTGTCTCTCTAGCATCATCTTTTGGGAGAAGGCCAAAAAGTTGGTATCCTTCTTGAGGAATACATTATACATATAATTGGATGTTTGTGGCTAAAAGTGGTTGAATGTGAGGGTGGGACATTTTACATTACAGAAAAATGAGTCTCTGGTTACAAACAAAGTCACAAGAATGTCGTATGACTCATGTCCAAATGGATGAGAAAGAGAAACCTTGTATTTAATACTCACTTGGTTTATTGATTAGGTGTGAAACAAAAAATAAATACATGAATTAATTCTTGTCCCAATTTAATAAATATATACATAACTGTATGCTTTAAATTTTCTGCAGAAATTCAGAGATGAAATATAATTTTAGTTATTAAAAATAAATAATAATAATAATATCCACAATATTAAAACAAAAATAATTGTTTTATTTTTAAAAATTTATTATGAAAGTCTTCTAAACTTGACTGACATAAAAAAAATTAATATTTATAAATATTAGTATGTAAAATTAATCAAAATTTAATAGTAATAAAAAATTTTCAGCTCCTTTGCAACTTAAATCTTGTAAAATTATCTTACTTGAGAAAGAAAATTTATAATTAATTTTTAAGCATTAATATTTAAAATTAATTAAAACCTATATAATTGGTATATCACTCTTTAGTATCTAAAAGTCACATTAGGTTTCGGTTGATTTAAAATTAAACTGCATGGGGTCCTAAATAAAAAAAAAATTTAACATAATTTTTTTTATTTACAAAATTTAAATTCTAACATTGAATTTGGTAGCTGTTGTATTTGAAACTATAAAGTTTATCAAAATTTGTTATAATATGAATTTAAAAGAGTAATAACATCTTAATATAAATTCTCTTAATATAAAATCTCTTATTGTTTTTGCAACTTAATTTAATAGAACTTCCTTTTTTAAAAATTTTTATGTATTTCAAAATAAAATGAGCACCTCTACTTTATAGATATCATTGAATTAATTTTAATCAAAATTTTTTTGAATGAATTGTAATATAAAACAATATCAATTTCAATCATTTGTTTTACAGCTCTTCTTTGACTTATGCCTATATATCTCAATTCCAGTATCCCAAAAAAACAGGAGTTAAATAACTAAATAGCTTGTGATTAAACAGCTGACTACTATAATGACAAAAACCAAAAAATAAGAAAAGAAAAAGAAAAGAGGAAAGCTGATTTCCTAGAGCATGGAACTAAAATTCTCCCCCACAAAAGATGATACCCACAATCATACCTGTAAATGATTTGAATAAATATCAACATATTGTGTCAGGTTAAACTCACCAATATGATTATCTACCTTACATTTTTCTTGTACAATATGTATCACAACACCCAATATCTCATTCGAAACTTAATTACTCAAAAATTAACCATATGTACGTATATCTGTAATTTGTAATAACATAAAGTTATAAAAAAATAGAAGGACACATGCACTTAAATTTATCAAAAATCATATATCTGATAAAGGGTGTGTACTTAACTGATCTTTATAGCTTATGCCAAGTTTTAATCTAGAAGTTCAGTTTTTGACTTTTTTAAGGCGGAAAGTCTGTGTGTAGGACCTTTGATTTCACTGCACAAAGGATTCAAGCATGATTGGGTAGGGTGAAATTCGGGACGGCATATGACAAAATAATTCTTTTCTTTATTACTCATTGAACAAAAAGAATGAAGCTTGAAAGAGAAATTATCTTAGTTGGTTGGTGAATTCAGGTCAGCTTGAAGCTTGAAAATTTCTAACTTTATTCTTGCAGTTGGGTGAATTCCCGTCAGCTTGAAAAAGAAATCATCCTAAGTCTCAATTGGCCCACAAAATTCTGCGACTAAAGTGACGATCTTGTGGTCCAGTTTCTAACAGGAAGCATGCAGTAACGTGGTATTACAGACCTAGATGCCAAGGAAAGTCAATCTTTTCCTTTCTTATCTCTTCCTTTGTTTCTGACCAACTTCCCTACTTTTGGATCCACAACCACAGCCAGAAGATGGTAAAGATTCTGGCAGAAGCACGTGTATGCAAATCCCAACAAGCACCTTAGATTTGTTTTTTCACCTTGGAAAATGGTAATCAGGAATCGCTTGTCCCTCCTTGGATCTGGGTCTTCGCAGGCAGGCTGGTTTGCTCACCACCTTCCCGCAGAACCAATCTATCTTCTCCTATCCTTCAGCTACCAATTTTCACTACATGACACTTCTCAGGTATACTTTTTCAATTCATCTTTAAAAAACTTTTATCTTTAATTACAAATAGTTCAAAGTTTTTTTTTCAGAAAAAAAAAAAGACTTCGACGATATTACTTGCTATTGCAGTTTAGTCCTTTGCCCTTCAGCGTGGTCAACAGAGCCTTTTCCAACATGAATCTCTTAAGCGAACTACGTTACGCTGCTACTAGTAGTGTTCTGTAGTATGAACGTTGCATACTTGCTCGTAAACTTCTCAAATCTAGCTGTGAATTAACATGGGGTACCATTGCAAGATCAAGAAGTTGACACGAAAAGAAAAAAGAAAAGAAAAGTTTACATTTTACTTCCTCGAATGTTACAGTTTCATATTAATAAGGGGAACCAAGATACAGAGGAACTAAGTCCTTATTTGAACTGGTGCAAGTAGTAATTACCAGTCCGAACGGAGGGGTCAAGAATTTGAGAAGAATCAGAACTGGAATTGCATCTCAGGTGCATAGCCAAGAGTCTCAAGGTGACCAGCCATGGCCTTGTTCATTGGTGGTGGTCCACATCTAAGAACCTGCAGATTGCAAGACTGAAGTTATCAGCATTTCTAAATGTTATATTCTTCTGTGTTCCCTTTTCTATTAAAAGGACCAAAGATGGGCAATGCACTTCCTTTTAGTTCTTCCATTTAAAGATAAAACAGGTGACAGAACTGGGAATTATATTCAAATTTAAGGGCCTACTTAGCACAACATTGTATAAACCAAACGTGTACCTGGATGTCAGCAGCTGGTGCAGGGCAGTGGGTTTGAATCATTTCCTTCGATACAAAGCCAACACCACCATCCCATACTTCAGGAGGCTGAAGAGGAAACATGGTTAAAAGAGCCAATTTTATTAATAAAGTTACCAAACACAAATCAACATTTCTAACACAAACTGACCACACCAGCCGTGTACTAGTCAACATGCATATGCAGGCTTACCCATACACAGAGGACTAGAGAGCAAACTCTAACAGAAGACATTGCTTTCCATTTCTCTCAAGACATCAGTATGCACATTCAAAGGATTTTAATTATTTGAACTAATCGCAAGATGCAGCATTAACTGCACCATATAATCACTGAAATAGAGATCAATGCAGTTAAGCTAAAACAAGAACCAATATGGTTTCAGTCCATCACATACATCATCAACTGGCATTACTATATATTCCCCTTGGTATTCAAGATATCCTTCCAACATCTCCATGCCATGGATTAGTATAATCTTTTTTGTAATAATTGCAAATAAATGAATTGATCAACATTCAGTTGTTTAGATTCTTAAAAAGATACATAGACAGGGTCAAATAAAATTGCAGATTGCATTCCAAGTATCAAGACCATTCCCAAGGGCAAAGGCAATGAGCAGGATAAGTAAAGAAAATAAGAGAGAAGAGAAACACGAATTAGGAAACCAACAAAAGTTTTTACATAAGAATGGTAACCAACCTGATTCAAAACATAATACACTCTGAAGCGATCAGGGTACTTAGCAGCAAGGCCATCCAATTCCTCCTGCAAATAAACAATACAAGTTACATTGATCCATTGCAAAGTATATACCTTTAACTGGTCTCTTGGGTACCTTGACAACTCAACCAAAGCTTAATCCCAGCTCAGGAACATTCTAAAAGTAGCTCATCAGTCCATTGAATCAAGTAAGGGATTCTCCAACAAGTATTAGTGCCAATAAACTGACATCAATATCCATGCTTATATTAACTTAGCCATCACGCTCTTGTTTTGATTTTAGAGTTATCTACCAGAATTTCTTCTTCACCTTGCACTCTTAGTTCCAATAAGCTGATTAGGTTAATTGTTGACAATCAAATTTCTTACATCACGGATACAAAAATTTCAGATATAACTTCATCATTGAATGAGATAGAAAAATAATTTCCCATTGTAACAACAGCTTTGTCGTCACTCTTCAGTGACAAGAATGGTTGTGGTTGAAAAGCATGATCCTTCACGGTGCAAAACATTTTTAAACTCAGGAAAAAATACACCTTGACCAATGACCGTAGAGACCCAACGCTTAGCATCTTCACTTTAAGTCACACCAAATTGTAACAAGCGCAAAATGAATGTTATTTCGCTACATGAGATGGGCTGCGTGCTACATAACTCCCATGGCTTTTTTCCGTCCATGAAACTAGGGTATTTTTTGCCGAGAACCCACCACTAGATCCATTTCCATAGAGAAAATACCTCAAGCACCTCAATTGAGTGAAAGCTATGATGGTGCAAGAGGAAGATAAATCTTACCTTTAAAAGAATGTCCTCATATGTAACGTTGGCATAAATAAGGTGGACCTTTGTCTTGTCTTTTGGGTTTTCTAGTATGGCTCTAGCAACCTTAGGCAGAAACATCAAGAAACAGCATAATGGTTATATCACCAAAATTTTTGAATATGGAAAAGTCTGAAACCATTGCAAGCTAATATTTCACAAAGGTAACCCCCTAGTAACATACTTGGAACATTGGGGTAATGCCAGAGCCTCCAGCAAGCATTCCAAATGCTCTGACCTGACCAGGTTGATACCTGAAACGTCCCTGTTACAAATGATATTTCAGACACACAGCACAAGATGAGAACCTTGTATTTCATAGTAGTATTTATACGATTCGATGGATGCAACAATTCATAGTAGTATTTATACGATTCAATGGATGCAACAAACAGCTATATGTAATTCCATTGGGTAAACAAACTGCAGTAGTAATCAGGTCATAGCCTTCCACATACCAATGAAATGGAATACTATTAATTTATGATCCAGAGTTTTCTTGCTTGATTCATAATGAAAACAGAAGACATTGAATTGCCCATGTCTATAGGAGATCACCGCATAAAAATGCCAAATAGCACATGCACATATTTTATTGGGTGGTCATTTGACCAAAAAATAACACGGCACAACACCATCATTGAACATACTAAATGAATTGCATTCAATAGCCACTACCCTCCTTGTTTCTTATAATGGGACACCTTGTTAAAAAGAAATGACATCATCATCCACAGGCAAATACAGAACAATTTGTCAGCTTAACTGAAAGAGAACATGCACCTTTGGTCCTTTTACAGCAAGATAATCACCAACATGCATCCCTCTAAAATGGTGGGACATCCTTCCTTGTGGATACATCTGTCCATCAAAAAATCCAAAGCCATACATCAGTTCAAATGGGTCAAACACAATTACCTATTGAGAAAAAATCTAACAACATCGAGTCCATGAAACAAGAAATAACCAGTTGCACACCTTTATAACTAATTCGAAGTGCCCAACATCAGAATCCAAAGTAGTAGGGGTATATGGTTTAATAACCTCTTCGCCTTGGCTGTCCTTGCCCCTATTCAGGAAAGCATCAAGAAAAATTTTCATTAGATGCCCTAGCATACTTGAGTATAATTTAATTGGTCAGTATAATAATTAATTAATTATTGAGTAATAGAAAGCTAGATTAGTAATTTCATAGCTAGAAATTTGTACAGAAACAAAATCAGACCAAAGAGGCAGAAACTCATCTCAATCAACCAGCAGGTCCAGGAAGATAAAGAAAAATACCTGCAGCTTATATGTTGTCCAATTGGAAGCCCCAAAACTGAGGTAGGCATGGGAAGTGCAAATGTGAACTTTGCTACGTTGTGGCTCAGCTGGGTGCGCTTCACAAGTTTAAACTCCTTGAAATTCTCAGGATCTAAGCAGCCTACACGCATGCATCAAAAAATAAACTGGTTAGAAAGCACAAATAAATAGACTCATCACAGATAAAAAAAATTGATGAAACAAATTCACATAAATATAGTTTGAATGCATATTTTCATCCGCTCAAGAGAACTGAAATTTGAGATAGTTCTGCCTATCAAAACATGAATCACATGATCTAAGATCAAGGAAATCACAACAGTTAGGAGAAGGAGTTTTTCACAAATATGAATTGCTTCCTTTAGAAAACATGACATGGGCTGAGGCTGCCTGAGGATTTCTAAAAGGCAAGATAGTTTGTGACAGATTACAGATTGAAGTAACTGGGAACACAAATGAGCAGCACGGCCCGAGTTGGGAAGAACAAAGCAAACACACTGCCTGCCATTACCTATTGGCCATTGTCAAAGCTTGAGTGTACTCAGAGTCAGCTTGAGTTAAGCTTATCTTGCCTCATTGGAGTCCAATTCATTCGAAATTCACAACATTTGAGATAGTTAAAAATTCTAATCAAGCCCATAAACAAGCCTAATTTCTCTGTGCTAAATTACAACTGTCATTCTAAGCCAAATTGATGCAGGAGCAAGCAAGAGTTGAAAGATAGAGGTTTTCCACCATGCCATGCCTCAAACGTGTTCGGCGTTTACATTTTCTTCTTAAGCGTTTAAACTTTAAATGGACTCTGTAGCATAATCCACCGTCAGGCAACATCAAATCTATCCCAAAAAGTGAGCTTTCTCATTCTATGTTGCACAATCCATGTGCAATAGCACATATTCAATAGCTGAGATGTGCATTTGAACACTGAAAAAACAAAGATTGCTGAATAGCTAAAAGACATTTATTAACATGTTCAGTTTTGACAGCCTTGCGACTTATACTAGATGCACTGAATATCGAATAACACATTCATTCTATATAACAGTCAAACATTGATCGAAACATAGAAAATCCGAAGAACCCAAGACTCAAAATTCAAAGAACAACCAGAAACCGATACAAAAATTTATTCCTCTCAAGCTAAGCAACAGAAAACTTCCATAAAAAGAAAAACCCAGAAAACAAACAGTATCACGAATACAAAAGAAAAAAAAGGCAAAAGTTAAGTGTAAAGAACAGACCTTTAGGCTTCTTGGAGGAAAAGAGAAAGACAGCGCCAACAGCAATGGCCACAACAGCCACAGCCACACCAACAAGAACCTGAACATCAACAGCTTGCAAGAATTCCAAATCCATATTTCGACTGTGACTAAAATCCCACTCCAACACAACACAAGAGTTTTTACGTGTACGCCAGATTTCAGACAAAAACAAAAAGCGAAAGACAAGAAACTGATTCAAGGAAAAATGGGTAGGAGAGAAGCTTGGTGCTTTAAATCTCTTTAATGTCTTGTGTTGTTGTTGTTGTAAAATATGCGAATAAACTGGCACCAGCACAACAGTGGGTAGGTGAAGACAACCTGAGGGATGGAGGAGGACTGTTTTGGGTCAATGTGTTGTTGGGGGGATCTGGTGTACCTGCCGACTCCTTTGTCTGTCAGCTTCTAGGGAAGATGAGTGGTTTTTTTGGGTTTTTGATTTTTAGCTCATTATTGTGTCTCACATTTTTCTATTTTTACTTGTTTTTGTAATTATGAAAAGACAAATTTACCATCATCTTCTCCCCTTTTTCATTGAGAAAAAAAAATGGCGTTTAATTAAGGAAAGACCCATTTGCAGCGACAAAAACGAGGGGAAGATACTTATTAATATAAGTGTTACGTTGGGCAGTTGTCATTAGATCCGCCATTTTTGTAGTTGGCAGAATATTTTTTAAATAAAATTTTAAATTTAAATATTATAAAAATAAATTATATGAAATTTTTTAATTTAAAATTTAACTCAATTAAACTTTAAATTAAATGCACCTAATTGTAACTTTTAGATACACCCATTTATTTTAACTTTGTGAAGGGAATGAATTTGTTTTCTTATCTCTTCAAATTTTCCTGATTTTTTGGTTGTACAATTAGTGAAGAACTTTCAAATTAAATGAACTTAACAAGAAGAGATTAGAGCATGAACTAATCTGTGTACTTAGTTGAGCAGAAGGAGATTTAGTACAATTTAAGTAAGATATTAAATTTAAATTTTATAAAAGAAATTATATTAAAAAATTTTTTTTTATTTAAAAGTTAATGTAGTTCGATTTTAAATTAATCAAAATTTAATATAATTTCTAAATATCAAAATGTGATAAAAAAATTTATGTACCCTACTTACACGCTAGTAAAAAATTTTAGTGTCATTTAATAATTAAATTTTAATTATTAATTTTAAATATTATGCGATAAAAATAATTAATAAATTAAATTTTACAAGTTTTAAATTTATTTTTACATAAATTTTCGATTATTTATAATTTTAACATCTTATTGTTAATAATAACGAGTATAATAATGATAATAATCTTATGATGACGATAGAACTTTCACATTAATTTTGACAAAATTTAATATTAATTCATTCCTATAAAATGTAGGTAACAAATGAGCACTACCAACAAAGGGTAATTGAGTAATTGAACAAGGTTAGTACAGATTGCAGTGCTTTTCCAACACTGGCGAACAGGAGCGGACGAGCCAACGGTTTGTTCAGCAGCACGCAGTTTCCGCTCCAAACGTCACCGTCAATTATTTGCACAATAATAATAAAAAATTTAATTAAAAACTGCTTTATTAAATAATTAAATTTTTTTATCTTTTAAATAATAATTAAGTTTCGTGAACGTCAAACAGTTTTCCGACCAATAATATCAATCAAAGGTGCTTCTAACATTTGTGTTCAAGTGATGCCCATATATGCTCTAAACATTGCGTGAGCTCCTTCTCTCTACCTAAGATTACAGTACCATGGTCGGCATTGGATATTATGCTAACTTCTGCTTCGGCAACCTTCCTCTTGATGTTATTACTGCACTCCAATGGGACAATGTTGTCACGGTCACCTTGGATTACGCAAATCTTGACCCCGAAATTCATTAAAGTTTCCAGGAATTCATCCACGAATTTTGCTCCCCCGCATAGCACGTTGTGCATGGTATGCCAGGCTGAATGGTGAGTGTGCCTGGTAAGGTCTCTTGTCAAGAAATGGAGATCCCTGAAAAGGGTTTATGATTATGACAACATGGTATATGACTGTCACAATGTGCCTTAAAATTTAAAGAAATGAACTGCTTTTGTTGATGTATACACAGTGTAGTGTTATACCTTCTCCAAGTTAATAGCTTCAGAATTTTCTCCCATATTCTGTGGTTTCTGCAGACAAGCAAGCAGACACATCGGCCTAAGTGCTCGTACCACGACATAAACGATGATCCAAATGATAATAGTGGCCACAATCTCTTCCCGGCGAGTTTCTCAAGTGCCATTAAACTTGCCCCTTCTTTAGAACCAGGGAAGTAAGGCTAAAATTGCAAGAACAAAATGCAGGAAAGTTCAGAAAGTATCAGGTGGTGTTATAAAAGCATTCAAATGTAGCAAAGATCATATGACCTTACTGGTGCTATGAGGGTAACTGACTTCGCGCGTTCTGGGTACTTAGCGGCCAGGGCTAAGGCAATGGTGCAGCCCATGGAGTGCGCGACAAGATGGAAGGACTTCAATTCGAATGGATCAACCACCGACTTTTCTATCATTTCCAAGTGATCTCTTAAGGTATACAAACAGTCCCTTGGTTTAGGGCTGTTTCCAAATCCCAGAAGGTCGACAGCAAACAGTCTGTAGTTTCGTTTCACGGGCTCGGAGAGATTTGGAAACACTGTTTCAGTCCACATCGAGGATGAAGAGAGAAAGCCGTGCAAGAATATCACATTTTCGGTAGAATCAGAATGGAAGCATCCATTGATATCTGTTTAAACATGAAGTGACAACAGCATTAGCGAGAATTTTCCACTTCATTTCACAGCAATAATTTAGGAATGAGATCAATATTGGCGCTCAAAATCCAAGAATTTTGAGGAATGAAAGCCTCAAACATTTTTACCTTCAAAAAACAAAAAAAGAAGGAATAAATAAATCGGTTAGAAGGGGTATCTCTGAAACTATTACCATCCTTGTCACTTTGTGCGACGAGCAGGAGATATAAAGAAAAGAAATATAGAAATTCGATTACGAGATGCATAATAGGGCCACAAAAAAAAGGAGTTTCGGTGACTTCTCAGCAGCACATGCAAAGCCTGAAGCAGAGGAAAAGGAACGGGAAAAATAGAAGGTAGAGAAAGAAGGCCAGGTTCTAGAATTACCGTGTGAAGGCTCCTTCACCACCAGATGAAGTTTTTGGCCACCACCATCTTTCAGCCATGAAACACAGGACTCACATCCACAATCGGACCACCTATTCACCTTTCCACCTCCGCCATCTCCACTACATGTTTTCTTGCAATCCTCCCATTTTCTCGCAAAACCGAGAAACCCCATTTTCCTGAACAGGTTTCTCCTCCCATACAAAGTCTCTGACACCTCACCATCAGTACTTTTCTCTCCCTTGCCCTTACAGTAACATGGTGAAGTCTTCCCTTCAAAGAATTCGTCAAGAATTCCATACACCACGCAAAGAATGGCTTCAAGAAAGTCAAGAAAGAGGAAAACAATGAAACTGAGTGCAGACAGGAGGGCTGTGGCAGATTTTGTTGCCCATTTTCGTGGAGAAAGTGCAGGAGACATGAAACGAAGGCGAGAGAAAGTGAAGGAAATTTGTTCGCATTTGGCCGGCGTGACAAGTCAGAGGTGGATTGGAAAGGAAACAAGAGGTTGAGGGTTGCTACGTTAGGACTAGTTGAATATTGAGCCACGTAATATTTAGAGAATCTTGATCCGACAAGAATGGAGGAATAAACGTGGAGGGAAGTTCACGTAGTCACGTCTCCTGATCCATGTGACTGTCTATTTAATGTCCAGCTTTCCTTTTTAAAATGTTCGGCTTTCGTTCTTTTCGATAAGACTTTATTAATCATAAAGGTGCCGGCTCTACTTTATGGGCACTAATCATAACAATTATCAATTTGAAGCAACACTTTCTGTAAAATTGTCATTTTACCGAATAATAGAATTTCTGTTTCTGGATCTACAGTGATTCATAGTACAAAATAGGCCCTTGCATTTCTTCCTTTTTGTCATAAAAAAGGCCTTTACAAAGTGACCCCTGGCTTGACTAGATGGCAACCTTATTGCCTCAGAAAATAAGAATGCAGGCTGAGACGCCGCACAGCCAAAAACTCACTGTTTTGCGCAATTTCTACAACATTTCATACTCGGAACTTTCATATCAAGCAAATTCCATGACTGCAGTGCCTCTGTTACACCAGCCTAAACCAGGCTTGAAGTGGTAGTGAAAATACCGTTAATTTGTCACATTACAGTACGCAATAGTAGCTCAAATACACCACATCACATGACAGCGTATTTTGGAAAGACTTCTTCTTTTCACTGATTACGATGATAATTTTACAAGGGGCAAAAATTGTTCACCGGCGTAGAAATCTTTTGTTGAATTAACTGCTATCACCATCTTTCACGGGATCGGAACTCACTGTTGGAAGATTTCTTCTGTACTGCGGAGATGTCAACCTCCTCTCCAGCGGTGTTTTTCTCTTGCTCACCACAAATCTATTGACACCCTTCCGCATTGGCATTATTGTTGGAAAATCTTCATCTGGGATGTTGCTCAACTCCGAGATGTCCTTGATCTGAGCAACGCGTTTAAACCACCTCTCTGCCTTTGCCTCCTCTGACATGTCCAACGGATCTGGCTCCTTCACTGCTGAACCTTCCAAGCTCTTTCCAGTCCAGCTATCCCTAATATTCACACTCTCGGATGGTTGAATTGGAGACTCTGACAAGTTTTTTCTCTCATTGGCCTTCTCATTCCAGGGGTACCCACTACTCACACTGTCCGTGGGGTTTGTCACGGCAGTAGAATTCTGCAGTGAATTCACCATCAAATTCGGTGTGCTGCCACCATTCATATTCCTAGGATATTCCTTACCCCAACCATCCCTTTCAACAGGGCTAGGAGAACTAACATTTTGGGTTGAATTTCTACTTGTTGATGCCCAAAAATTTGCATCTGTCTCTGTCTGCTTCAGAGTCCCCGTTGTATGGCCGTCCTGTTGATTTCCCAATCCTTGCACATGAGATGCATCAGGCACTTGAGTCTTAGCATCGTTTAACTTCTCTAGTGTCGCTGAATTTGAAGTATGATCCATAGCATCATCAATTGAATCTTCCCCATCCTGCTGCTGATTATCCTTTTTAGCAAAGTAGTTGGGTGGGAAGGGGACAAAAGGCACATAATTGGTATTGTTAGCTTGCTCCATGGCCATATGTCTCTTGTACGTTGGAGAAGTCAAAGAACGATCTTTCTTCTTGCTTACCACAAATTGGTTCTCGCCTTTATACATTGGCATGATCTCAGGGAAGTTCTCATCTGAACTCAAACCAGTCAGATCTGTGACATTATGCAATTCTGCAACTCTCTTCAACCATCTCTCAGATTTTTCACCTTGTTCTTTCTCATTTTCGTTACCAGGAGTCTGGCTCATGGACTTCTCAGACGGCTGCCAAGTGCTTCTCAAGTTGTCATACCCATTGCTCCCTGAGGCAGCAACAGTCAACTCACTGGTACTTGAAGGGAGAGATGCATAGTCGTCAGTCTTCACGTCTTCATTCTCTGAATAGGATCTCTTGGCAAACATATCCTTTGGTGGTGGCACAAAAGGAGCATAATTGGAATTGCTTTCTTTGGAGCCACCTGAACTAGAAAGAGGAGCATCTGTTCTTACATTTTGTTCTCCACTGAAAGTCCTGTTATGAGACTCTGAAGTAACTGATTTACGACCAAGAATCTCATCTAAACTCCGGTAACTTGTTCTACCATCACCTTTGGCAGTGCCATCATTACCCATGTTCTGCCGTTGCTGAGCACTGGCCAGCCTCCTTTCAAGTGGAGTCTTCCTTGTGCTGACAACAAATCTATTAACTCCTTTCCTTAATGGCATAATTTCAGGAAAATCTTCATCTGCAATAGCACTGCTCATATCCGACATACTATCCAGCTGGGAAACCTTGCTAAACCATCGCTGTGCCTTCTCTTCATTGGCAGCCAGCCTGCTATCCATGTCAGCTCTGGTTGCACCACGGCTTCCATAACGATATCCCAAACCTAATCTGGAACTGGTGTCACCAAGTGAGATTTCCCCAGGCCGTTTGCAGTCACACCTTAAGCATACCGCGTTCCTCGCATAATTGAAGAAATCACACCTTGATAAACACAGGTTGAAAGAAAATACCTCAATTTAAAATTCCATTGAGAATAGATCAACCAGAAAGCTTGTAGAAAAGACATTAAGAAAAAATGCTCACTGAGGACACTCCCACTCCCCACCCGAAAGCTGCCTCTTTGGTCGTGCTTCTTCACATTCAAGGCATTTCACATTTCTTGCAAAGTTCATGAAACTACATCTGCTCAATAGAGAAATGACATGGACAACTGATTAAATGGGGTACCACATGATCATACCAATGATAATTAAAGGTCAATCTTCAAATCTTCAAAGTGTTTCCACTTCTAAGTTTTAAATCTCAAAATGCAACAGAATTCATATTAAATAAAGGAGAAAAATAAGTGATAAAAATGATGCCTGATACAAAAATGTTGCCCATACCACAGATCTAGGCCTCAGGTAAAATATTAGTGGAATGTAAGCAAATAGAGAAAAATAAAAGCCTAACCTTGGGCAAATCCAGTCACCTCTTTTCATTTCAATCTTCGTACCAACAGGACTAGGTATTTGTCTATCTGGGAAATGATTATGAACAAACCCGGACAAGTTTGATGCTGAAGCATTATAGCTCAACTGGGCCAACTCACCCAAGA
>STGP01032978.1:954-11477 GCA_004918865.1 Caryocar brasiliense
GTCAAAACTGACTCCCACTAGACAATGTTGAAACCAGTTAAGCAGGAGAGCATAAAATTGGAAACTTTCTCTGTTTTTAGATTTAGAAACCAATTACAATTGTTAGCTTAGCTGCTCCGAGATTAGCTGTACTTTGGAGCATTCTGTTTTAGGAGGCACACTTTCTAAGCTGTCTGCCTGAACTAGGTTCTTGTGAATATGTTGAAAAATGTCGACACCATAAACTTTAGTTCGTGCAAATATATGGTGTACCCAACAAAAATCAATCTCAGACTTTAACTTTCTTTCCTGAATTAGATTTTTTTTTTTTTTATGAATTTGAACATTCCTACTACATTTAGTCTCAAACAAGTAACTGGGTCTCGACACTCTCAACTTTCATATTTGAACAATCAGAATGCCTTCTAGTTGAAATTTTACCATTTCAGAGTGACTTTGTTGCATCCAACTATTTTATCTATTGCATTAGTTGGCTAGTTTCCTTTATTTGGATGGTCTGGTGGGGTTATGTTTATGTGTTGTGGACTTTGTTCGAGTCATGAATCCTAAGACAATTGTTGGTTACATGTTTTCTGGTTTGTAGAATGCACACTGTGCGTGATGCTTCTTCTGTTGGCAACTCAAATGATGCCTCAGTGACGAGTTCTAATTTGTTGTTTGTGGGGGATCGATTGGATGTTATGAGGGCATCTAGCAGTGTGACAAGAATTGTCAAATCAAGTCCTGTAGATGATGTACAGCAGAGACTAAACTTTGGTATGAATTTGAAGGAAGCTGATCCAAACTCTATGTTTATAGGACGGCATTGGGCAAGTGATTGTTCAATGCATGCTCTGCCACTCCAGAATCTGGGTGAAAAGTGTTTGCAAGCACTTAGAGAATTTATTTTTAACAACCATGGCATACTGGAAGATGGATGGCATGTGGAGTTTCTTTATTGTCAGAATAGATGCAAAACCTTTATCATTTACTGTTCACCAGATGGAAATAAGTTTGAGTCAATGTTTGATGTTGCCTCTCATCTCGGTTTGGTGTCAAATCGTCATTCTCTGGTACCCTGTGACAGAAGTAATGGGTTTGCCCTGGCACAGAACAGATTGCATTCACAGAGAAAAAGAAAGGAGTCCTTAATGTATTCAAGAACCAAGGAATTCAAAGAATGTCAAGAACAATTGAAATGCAGTTTGGCTGGGGAGTTTTCATTTGGCATAGAGGCCACGACTCCTGTGGCCTGCAAACCGCATATTAATCCGGCAGACAACCGGGACAGCCCGGAAGAAAATGTTGGCTCTTCAGACTGTAAGGTTAGCATATGACATGTTATATGTAGACTAAATGCTATCTTTACTTGCATCTTTCGGAAGCTGGTCATCACACTAAAAAATTTTTGGACCATACATAAATGACATATTGGTTTTATTAGCATCCTTCTATGTTTTCATATTTTATGTGATTGCCATTCCAGGATGGATTCCCAGTTCAGTTTGAAGATTTCTTCATTCTTTCTGTGGGGAAGGTTGATCCTCGGCCATCCTATCACTGCAATAGCCAGATCTGGCCTGTGGGTTACAAATCTGTTTGGCATGATAAGGTTACTGGATCTCTTTTCATATGTGATGTGTCAGATGGTGGTGATTCTGGTCCAGTTTTCAAGGTGCAACGATATCCATGCTGTGCACAGTCTATGCCTATTGGGTCAACCATTTTGTTCCTGGCAAAGTTCAGCGTGGATAATAATATAACAATTGATACTTGCTCTGGTTCAGATGATCAAGAGGACATAAATCTTCAGATGATATTCTCAGATCACAGCCCTCCACATCTTGAATTTAATAATTTATCTGGTGCTGGTGCTGCTTCGTACGATGCCTCTGATTCTTTAGCAATGTGCAGTCAGCAAACAGATTCGAATTGTCTTTTGCAAGATCATAGGACACCTGCATATGGTAATGGAAGAGTGGGTGATAATATTGGTGAGTTCCTAGTAGAGGGAAGGTCATCATCATCAGTTTGGAAAAAGGTGTCTGAAAATTTTGTGCATGCGTGCCACAAAGTTTACAAGCAGAGGGGTATGTGTAAGTTTTGTTGCAGACATGATGCATATGGATGGTGGTCACCATGGCAAATCCATGAAAACACTGAATCATCTGAATCTCTTGATTCTTTAGCTAAGTTTTGCCATGTGTCTGGCCCTTCCAGTGTCCCACATCACATCCTGAGCTATGATGAGCTTACTACTGGTTGCAAAGCTCTAGAGAAGTGGTTAGACCAGGACAGATTTGGACTGGATGTTGAATTTGTGCAAGAAATACTAGAACGGCTTCCTGGGGTTCATACATGTAGGCACTACACATTCCTGAATAAAAGAAGTAATAAGCTGAAATCTCAGACTGTTGGAAGTGGCTTTCTTGTAGCTAAGAGGACTATCAACTCACAAGGTGTAAAGGAAAGTGAAAATGCATTAAGTAAAAAACACATTAAGCAATTACTACAAAATCCTCCTCTGAAGGATATTTGCCCCCCTTGCAAGCCATTAAGCGCAAAGTTTCCTGCATATCTAATCGGCGATGTTCTCCAGGTATGCCATATTGATATTGTCAAGTATGTAAAACCTTGGAGCTATTCTTCTTATTGTTTTTGTTTTGCTTTTTTAGTCATGGGAGTTATTATGGCGCTTCTCTGACGTTTTGGGGCTGGAGGAACCTTTGTCATTTAAGGAACTTGAAGATGAACTTGTAGAATGTCATTCCTTTGCTCTTAGGAGTTCTGCTCCACTTGTTAATAGAAATTGTCAACGTGAATCAATGACTGCAGAAGCAGAATTTGTTGGAGAAGGTGCCAGAGTGATACCGGGATCTGAAACTCATAGCGTATACACTGGAAAAAAGTTGACTAAGGTTCACTGCTCACTGCTGAAAGTACTAATGGCCGAACTACAATCTAAAATGGCAGTGTCTATTGATCTGACCCGTGAAGATGGAGACTGTAGGCCAAGAAAGAGAAGGAAGAAAGATATGGATAACCTGATTTTCACTAAGCCGACAATACTTGATTTGCTCCCCATAAATGAATTTACTTGGCCAGAATTAGCTCGAAGATACATGTTGGCCCTCTCATGCTTGGAGGGTAACCTTGATTCTGTTGACATTGCAAACCGTGAGAGTTCCACAGTTTTTAATTGCTTTGGAGGAAAAGGTGGGGCACTTTGTACCTCTCTTCCGAGAGTGGCTGGAACGGAAGCAGATGCACTGGTAGATTGGCTTTTGTTTTCTAATCTATGTAGCTGTATTATTGTTGTTTCTTTAGCTTCAAAGGATAAATGACTATATAATTGCAGAGTTGGATGTTAGTTTCTTGAACTATTTTTCTTAATTATTCCACTAGCATGTTCAATATGCTTCTTTGATGTGTGATTTTAACCATCCATTACGTATCATTTTGGCTTGTCAGACGAGCCAAATTAGTTGGTGTCTCCTGCAATGGTGTGAAATTCAATCTTACATGTGTTCAGTTATTATGAGTTTTCCATGGGATCTTCATCTTTGTTAGATTGCATTTGCGTGCCTTAGTGTGGGTGGTGATCATTTGCATACTGATATATTTAGTTTCCTTATCCTCTCCTCTTTTAATATTTTCCCATCTTATGATTGTCCTTTTACCATGTAAAGACTTAATGTTTTTTTTCCCCTTTTGTGAGTTAATATGTGTTTGCAATAACAGAATACTATTTGACTTTTTTATCTCAGCTTGACAGAGTAGTGTCTGTCCCTTTTCCTTTTAAAATGGACAGAATAGTATGTGTCAACAAGAATGAATTAAGGAAAATTTGGGCTAGTCATAATTCATAATTTTGGGCTAGTCATAATTCATACTCAAAATTAAATTTGTTTTGCATTTACCACAATGATCTGTATGAGGGGCCTAGTACAAAATTGGCAATATCCGCCAGTTAGTGTACTTTTGGCAGAGCCCTTACAATATCCAAAGAATAATTGATCCAATTTTTCTGTATGATAATTATTGGGGAAAATCAAGCTCTGTGTTAAGGATGAATGCCTCATGAAAATCTGATTTGTTTTGTGATTGCATGCACACTTCCAAATATCTGCAAAGGGATGACTGACATTTAGAAACATCTTGGAACATTTCACGCTTAATTTATATTTGCAAAACTATCGAGTTCTGAAATCAGCAATATAAAGTCTGAAATCATGTGCTTTTTTCTTGAGCATTTCACCGCAAGCTGTTATTTATTTTCTTTTTTAAAAAAATATCTCCTTTATATAGTTGGGTGCATGGATTTAGGTATTCAGGACTATCATTGCTCGGGATATAGTGGCCGAATCAACAATTAATTGTTTTTATAGAACCTCAGCACGGGTGGTAGTTTGCCTTGGGATTAGGTTTTGGCGTTTTTTTTGCATTTATTCATATATGTGATGCAATTTATTTGCTTCAGTTTTTGCACTCACTCATTGGAGTTGTACTTGGTGGAGCTGTTTTGCACGTACTTCTGTTGTCATTTGCTATCGCTTCAGCTGATTAGCTATATTTCTGTATTTATATTGAGCCTATGCTATGTGAAACAATTCTTTTTTAAAAGTTTGCTATTGGAAACTTGCAAAATGATAAGCGTGCATGGCACTTGTATGGAAAGTTTTGTGATTATTGAAGCTTTAGCTAAAATGTTTATTGAAATATTGAACTATCATGCATTTTGTCGCAAAAATTATGCTGATTGTAATTTGCAGAGTTGATAAGCTATAAGTGAATTTTCTATAAACAAGCTACACTATGTAAGAATTTTAAAAATCTACATAAAGTGTCATGTGTTAAGGCATATAAAGCCGTTTGCCTGTCTGGACGTTTTACTGCAGCCTCCCCCACACAGTTGTGTCCACCGAACATGACACATTTGACGCTTTTGTAGGTGTGTGGATATTTATAGTGGCACATAATTTGCATATAGTTACTTTGTTTTTTGTGAACTTATGCATGATCTTTCTGCATAAAATGCCTACTGAATAATGGTGCACTAATTTTTCTGCTTCTCAGTTGCTTGCAGAGGCTACAAAGAAGATTTTTGGAACATCAAAGAATACAAATTTCTCAAAAAATAGAAAGAATACAAATAACAAATTAAATGTGGATTCCAAGGACTCTGATGTGCTCAGTGCCCGCAAAGCAGTTAGGGTGAATGATGGTGGGATTCCCGATTGGGCGCAAGTGCTAGAACCTGTGAGAAAGCTGCCTACAAATGTGGGAGCTAGAATTCGGAAATGTATCTATGAGGCTTTAGATAGAAACCCACCTGAGTGGGCCAAGCAGATATTGGAGCATTCCATCAGTAAGGTAGTGTACAAGGGAAATGCTTCCGGACCCACCAAGGTACTTACCAATAAAACAAAATGAAAATTTGAGTACATGTTCCTATATTCATTTTTTTAAATGGATTTGGAATGAAACCAAAGTGCTAACTATGTGCATTTACTTTCCTGCAGACCTAATGGGTATTAGAATTATTACTGTTATTATTTTTTTCTTTTTTTGTTATTTTTATTCAGTTCTGCTAATTAATTTTAGGGTAGACCTTTGGTTAAGGATTTCCTATGCTACACGTGGTTAAAGTATTTTGGTTGTCCAAAAATGCTGTCCCTATATTATCCAATCATGGAATATTTTCTTGGTAAGGGGTCTAGACTGATGGTGGACTTAGTGATTCTCCTTTCTGACTTGTCACAGAAAGCTGTTCTATCCTTACTGGCAGATATTTGTGGAGAAAATCAGGAGAATAAGCCTAATAAGAAGGGGAAAAACAAGGGCACTGGCACTATATCTGATGTGATCATGAAACAATGCCGAAAAGTTCTTCGATGTGCTGTTGCTGCTGATGAAGATAAAGTGTTATGTAATTTGCTTGGAAAATCACTTACTAATCCTCCTTATAATGATGACAAAGCATTACGTGGATTCCCCAATATGGTATCTCGTCCTTTAGACTTTAGAACTATTGATTTAAGATTGTCTTTTGGGGCCTATGGTGGATCACATGAAGCTTTTGTAGAGGATGTTCGAGAGGTAATTTTTTGTTACTTTGTTTGTTTGATGAGTTGGTCTTTGATGATTCATTCTGAACTGGTTTTCTAGAACTTACTGCTTCTGGCATAATTCTTTCTTTAAATGCCTATAAGCATGAAACTTTATCCATTAAATGTGATGTGAGCTTGATTAAATGCAGAGTAAGATTAGTTCAGACCTGGAAGTTAATAATGTGATTTATGAAGCAGTAATGGTAAAGGCATTGGTCCCATCTACCTGGTTTAAAAAGCATTTTGAAATACGAATGTCAATGGTGGTCTCTCTCTCTCTCATTGAATGAGAAATTTAATAAGAGATCTTGGCAGGCTACCCCTAAAAAGTGTTGTTTAGACTGAGGAAGTATTATGCGAAAGTAAGAAAAGGCTTTCTCCAATTATTGTTCTCTTGTATATTCTATTTCTTCTTCTATTGCTGTGGGACAATAATAGATTTCTTTGGCCGAATTACAGAATGCAACATCATAAGCTTCTTACTTTCTTTGGCAGGTTTGGCATAAAATATGCACTGCATATGCTCATCAGCCTGATTTAGTCCATTTGGCTGAAACATTGTCTCAAAATTTTGAAGAACACTACAAAAAAGAGGTTTGTCAGTACCATTCTGTTTTCTTTCCTGCTTTACCCACATCCCTTTGCTTTTTCCTTATTTACAGTTGAGAGAGAGCATCATTTTCATTATCATCTTGAAACACATCATTTTAATTCTTATCTTGAAACTAGTCCATTCACCCACATGGTGTTCCCATATTTGCACCCAGAAGTTTAGCTTTTAACATTTCACATTCAAGCATGATGATTGACTCAATTCAAAAGTTTGCCATTTTTGTTAGCTGGTGTTTTTGTTACCTGTGCACCCTCTCCAGTGTTTTCTGCATGTTTGAAAAAGGAATTGCACAGGCAATGATCTCTCCCTGTTAATTAGCTGTTAGCTGGATCATTGTCCAGCCAACATAGGGGTATACTCTGCCCAGATCTGGTGGTTCACGAGTAGATATTTGGTTACCAGGTGTTTTAACCTAATCTTTTGAAGTGCTTGATAAGTTGAAGGGCAAAGGATGTGTTGCTTATAAGTAGAACTATGGATCATTTCTCCAGCATTATTGTCCAAAACATGAATATGGTTTCTACTGTACAATGACAACAAGACATCTTAGATCCCCCCCACCCCTGGGTCCACATTTTGTTTTGCCTCTCAGTTTGAATTCTAACTTGGTTGATGCCTTCTGCAGGTCCTGACCCTTGTCCACAAACTTTCCAACTTCAGAACTTTAGAATGCTTGAGTTCCGAAGCCAAGAAAGAAATGGAAGATGTTCTTGAGCATGCAAGTGATCTTCCTAAAGCTCCTTGGGATGAGGGAGTCTGTAAAGTATGCAGTGTAGATAAAGATGATGATAACGTATTATTGTGTGATATGTGTGATTCTGGGTATCATACTTATTGCCTAAGTCCTCCTCTTGCAAGAATACCTGAAGGAAATTGGTACTGTCCTTCTTGTGCTGTTGGCTGCATCAGTCAAGGTGTTCCACAAATTTCTCCCATCATTAGTAAATCCCAGAGAAGGAAACATCAGGGAGAGTTGACTTATGGGTTTCTAGAGGCTCTCGTACATTTAGGTACCACTATGGAAGTCAAGGATTATTGGGAGTATAGTGTAGAAGAGGTATGTTTACTGACCCCTGGAATACCATTTTTGTACTACCTTAAAGTATACGGAAATTTTATAGGTTACTGCAACTCTAGTCACGATACTCTGTTGATTGCATTATATTGATAGTTGGGTATTTCAGATTGCTTTAAATCAGAAATTGTTCTGCTTACACTTTTGCAGTAATTCACCTGCATCAGTGTATGGTCTAACTAAGTATTGTGAACTTGTCCTATGTTGATGTTTGCCATATGCTTATTTGTTAAACTTGTTAGCATGCATTGGGTTATTGCTTGATACAGTAAGCTAATGTTTATGATTATGTGCTGGTGTGGATCACCTTCACTTTTAAATGCAGAGAATACTCCTTCTGAAGTTTTTGGGTGAGGAAGTGCTGAATACTGCTAATATTCGTGAACACCTGGATCAGTGTGCCCCAATTTCTGCTGATCTGCAGCAGAAACTGCGTTCATTGTCTTCAGAATGGAGGAACTTGAAGTTTAGAGAAGACGTCCTAGCTGAAAATGTGGCAAAAGGAAATCCTGGTGTGCTTAATGGTGTTGGACAATCTGGAGCAGGAGGAATGGCCTTTGTGCTTCCAAGCCTTCCATACTACGACAAATTGATGGGACAGCCATTACACAGAAGTAGTTTTCACTCATCCCCCTCAAATGGTTTGGTACATTTGAAAGGTGCTTTGCAGCAGTGTGGAACAAATGACTTTAGTAAACTACCATCCTGGTTTTATTCAAAAAACAGTTTGGAGCAACATTCTCCCAGCTGTGAGAGTTTATTCACTGAGATTCCTGATTGTGAATATCGAGTTAGTCAACGGTCTGGTGAGGGTGATGTTTTTGTATCTGAGAATCCTTATGCCCATTGGAATTCTTCCTGTGTGATAGATGAATTCAGCAGGCAAAACTTGTTTCTGTCAGTTCCTAGGCAACAGCAGTATGACCCTAGCAGAGATTATGCTGCCTCGTTAAATTTGAGGAGAGAGACAGAGTCAAATAGGGGTACTGATTTGATAATGCCTGTTTGCAAAGGCCCACAAGGTTATGTGAAACCAGAAAATTTCCTAACTGGCCACCATGGAAGCATCCAACCTGATTCTAATGTGTTTCAAGGTGGCAATGTTGAGGCTAGCTTCATCACGAATAAGATCTCCATTTTACAGGAGTCAATTGCGAATTTGGAGTCAAAATTGTTGAAGGTATCTCTGAGGAAGGATCTTCTGGGGAGGGACTCTGCCGGGCGATTGTACTGGGCCTTCTATAGGCCAGGTTCATCTCCATGGGTGGTGATTGAAGGGTCTATGATGGTGCAGCACAAGAGCATTTTGGAAGGAGAGAGGGCCCTATCATCTAACTATTCATATTTGAAATCTGCTCCAATTGGTACAGAGGGTCTGTTGAAGTTCAAAGAACAAACCAATTCTTGTCTGTATTTAAATGGCCGAAATAATGACGTTCCAGCATCTTCCCCATGGTTTTCCTGTCAATCTGTTCCTGAAATTGAAGAACTGATTAGATGGTTGAAAGATCACCACCCAGTGGAGAAAGAGTTGGTAGAATCTCTATCACAGAGGCTGAAATTTGGATATGAGGATTTTAATAAAGCTGAAACTTTTGTTCAGGATATTCCTCGGTCAACTTTAAAGCCCATTGACATTGAAAAAACTGTAAATTACAATGCTCTTGTGACAAATGCTTTAATTGTACTAGAAAAGATGTATGGTCCTATCCTGGAATCCAATGACGCAAACATCACACAGAGCCAGAATGCTGAAGCAAGTAGTAGGGAAAGAATGTACCGCTGTGAATGCCTGGAACCTATATGGCCTTCTAGGCATCATTGTCATCTGTGCCACAGGTCATTTTCCACTAGGTCTGAACTCCGGGGGCATAATGATGGAAAGTGCATTTCTGTGGTGCATCCCTTGAAGGACAGCAAGGTGAAAAATGATGTGCCAAAGGGTAAGGAAATAACAATTGTAGAACAGGGACAGTGCTCTGATAAAACAAGGCAAGGTGAATCAGGGATGGGCCTTGATGTTGCCTCTGGGTCAGCTGGGTGTCTGAAGGACTTGGCATCCCCTTTCAACTTTGAGGAGATAAGTGCCAAGTTTATAACTAGGAGCTCTAATGAGGAATTGGTGAAGGAGATAGGACTTCTTGGCACTAATGGTGTCCCATCTTTTCTGCGTTGTGAATCTCCTTATCTAAGCGACCCCAGTTTAAAGTTAATCGCATCCTGTAGAAATGAGGTTCATCATAGTGAAAAGACCAAGACTGTGGAAAGTCAGTCACAACAGTCTGTGGAAGGGAGCACGATTCGTAAGAGACATGCTAATTTTTTTAACCACTGGAACAAAAGATTTGCGGTAGATGACATTAATGAGGAAGCACAAAAAATTCAGAGATCAAATTTGATAAGTGAAAGAATAGATCATTCTTCTTTACAATTTAGCTGTTTGAAAGTGGGAAACTCTGACTCTATACTTCGTGATTCTTCATTAAGAAACCTTGTTGGAAGGGGGGCTCAAATTCTTGGGCAGCTCAAGATCAACTTGTTGGATATAGATGCTGTCCTCCCGGAAGAAGCACTGAAACCATCAAAGTCTTCCTTGGAAGAGAGATGTGTGTGGCGAGCATATGTCAAATCTGCCACGTCAGTATTTGAGGTAAGAACATTTCCATCTGTTAACTACCTGCAATAGTGGCAATGCTGTTGTAAAATTTTTATAATCTTCATAAATTACATGCTATAGAGTCTTATT
>STGP01033003.1:458-19637 GCA_004918865.1 Caryocar brasiliense
GGTTACAAATTTCTGATAAAAAAAGGTGTGAAAGGGTCCAAATCCAAACATGGGTTCTCTCTCTCTTTTCGCTATGAGCAAAGGTTTGATTTCTTTATTTTTCCATCACTATTTTTTTCATGGAAATCGAAATTCCTATCTGGGTTTTGCTTAGGTTTGTGTTTGCAATGACATTGAAGTGTTGTTAGCATCTGGGAAGGTTTTGTATGCCACATATATTGAGCTTACTTTTCTGGGTACTGGCCTTTTTAAGGGTTTTGACATTCAAGTTGCCAAAAAGATTCGATCTTGGTGCTTTATAGTGTGTTTCCGCAATAGCTTTTGATCTGATCATAAAGTCTGAAAGCTTTCTATAGATAGATATATATTAGATATTGCTTTGAGTAATTGAGACAATAAAGATGCAATCTAGAAGGCATGAGGAGTACATGACAGTATCTCCATCTTCAAAGCTAAGGAATCAACATAGATTTGAAGTAGGTCGTGAACCGTATGCAATCTCCGTCCGTGATGTGGTGGATAGGTGTCCACGTGTTAAGCGGAGTTTGAGCCCCTGCCGTAAAGTTGAAGGGTCTAGAAGGGTATTGCTCGATCAGAGAAGGAATGGTTCAAGTGAAAGGAGAGACTATGGTTGGCATTTGGGTTCGGGCCAGAGTATAAATGTCCGCTCTGGTTCACCTGCATATATTCAGAAGCGTGAAAAGGCTCATTTCGATGAGGGGGCTGTACACAGGAAATATGATTATGCTGAGGATATTGATTATGATGACAGCAGAAGCTATAGATTGAAGCAAGCTTTTGATCTTAGTGGTGCATCTTCTAGAGCAAGCAAACGGATGGATTATGTTGATAACAGGATTATGGATATTGATGGACAGAGGATGATGGGGCAAAAACCAGGGCCTGGGGAAAATGTGATGATAAGAGAGTCATACCGAGTGCCTCCAGACTTGGTTTCTGCTTCAAATTATGAGGAAGGTCATGGACATTTACCGTTGACATCCCGCCGTATTGATGTTAGCCGGTTTGAACACGAGAAACTTAGGTATCGGGACACAATGCCTTTGGATAAGATACCTGTGATGGAATTGTATCGAGAAGGCAAGGAACCTGCCTTTGGTTCAGGTGATGCTTCGTACCCCAGGGCTTCAGCTTCTTACTCAAAAAATTTGGGAAGTCCTCCTCAATTTAAAGATTTTGCTGGTAAATCTTCAGGAGTTTCAAAGAATGAGTTTCCGAGTTCATACATGAAGGAGATCTCCATGCCCACGCCTGATGAATATCCAAGGAGCAATGTAAAACTCATGGAACCTTTAGGTTATAGCTTGTATGGCCAGAGGTCAGTGGTAGAGATGAGAGACATCGAAGCTGGTGAGAGAATTATGACAAGTTATTCACAAGGTGGTCAAAGTCCTAACGTGGCTGAGCCTGATGATTATCTTTATCCCAACTCACGGGCAATACTGAATGATGATCATGTATATCCATCTGATGCCTTGCACAGGATGATGCCATCATGTTCTCGGTTGGACTATAATCCTGCACAAATGAATTATGAGCATATAGAATTGTCAAGAATGAATATTGTGCATCCTGTTGTAGACAGGATTGATCAGAGTGAGGACCCTTATGTGAACACGAGAAAGAGTGCTGCATTGGACCATTCTACCATACAGCAGCAGTCAACTACTGCAACCCTGGGTACAAGAGGATTGCCATATGCAGCTACTGAAAACCTTGATATAAGTCGAATACATTATGCATCAAAACATGCTGGGGAATACTTGGCTTCTAAATATGCTCGGGTTGAATGTGGAAGGAGGGAGTCACAAGATAGCCAAAAATCTCATTTTGGTGGGACACAGGATCATGAAATTTCACAATTAAGGTCAAATTATGGATTTGGAAGAGATGCAGGTCCACAGTTTCAAAAGGAAAGACTGCAGGATCCTGTACCCATATATGATTCAGAAATGGAGAGACTTGCTGCGAAAAAGCAGAAAATGAAGGAAGAGCTTAATATATACAATCCATCAGATGAGTTAATCAAGCGAGAATATAATATGGAGGATGATACATTCAGACGTGATATAAGAACTATAATTTCAAACAAATGGAATACACATCAAGAGTTTTGGGACCTATATGATAGTGGTGAGGAGTGTATTGATGTAGATACAAGTGCTCCTCGCACATCCAGGACTGATAGGAATGATCGCTATGTGTGTAGGAAGGCAAAAAGGAAGTATGAGGGACAAGATGACCCTCGAGTTTTGACATCCAAAGACTGGTTTTCTCAGGATTCTTTGCCACATTCACAACAGCATTCAGTAAAATATCATAAACCAATTTTTAGGTTTGTTAAGGGTCATCCAAAATCTGGTCCTACTAGCTGGTATGGCTCCGGCCAGACTGATAGAAGTGGTATTCATCGACAGCACAAAACTTGGAAAAGGGGTTATAATTATGATGAGGATGCACGTGCAAATGATGAGGAGCAATCAGAAGATTTAGTGAAAGTTGCAGAGCCTGAGCCATGTGAGGACTCTGATGAATTTAGACAACTGGTAGAAGATTCCTTTTTAACATACTCAAAAAATTTGAATTGGAAAGCATCAGTTCGAAGAAGATACAAGGAGCAAGGAAAAGCTGGTAGTTTATTTTGCATTGTGTGTGGCAGAAGGTCTGTTTTCTTTCCTAATATGCTTTTAAATCTGGAGTTTCCTAGTTTTACTCTTACAGTGGCAATCAGGTGAATGTGCTATATTGACGAATTCCTTCTTTTGAGTTTTACCTGGGAGTTTATTCTTGGTGGCTACTCATGATTGTGGAATGGATAATCATTCATCTGTACGGACACTAAAATTTACAATAATCTTAAGTGACCTTTGTAAGCAATTATATTTACCTGAACTAGTAGTTCCCATTGTATAACGACTGAATAATGATTGCCCTTTATCTGTACTTTTAGATGAATGCTGTACTTTTTCATCAATCCTTTTGCCATTGCTACAATCTAACTTGCACTCCATTTTCAATGCCTGCATGTCTGGGTTTACAGCTCATCAAAGGAGTTCATGGATACTCAACGCTTGGTAACACATGCCTTCATGTCACACAAGGTTGGATTGAGAGCTCAGCACTTGGGACTTCACAAAGCAATATGTGTTTTGATGGGTTGGAGTACTTATGTGCCTTCTGACAAAATAACATGGGTCCCTGAGATTTTGCCTGCAGCGGAAGCTTTGGCACAGAAGGAGGATTTGATGCTGTGGCCACCGCTTGTTGTAATTCACAACATTTCTATGTCAAGCAACAATCCAGAACAACAAAAGGTTGTACCTATTGAAGGCATAGAGGCTTTCTTGAGAGGTAAGTAGTATGCAACTGTTCTATAACCATAAGTGCTGAGCATCGGATGCATGCAATGACAGATATTTTTATCTTTGAAATTCTTTGGAATACTTGAGTCAGTCCTAATATTCAGGTTCTACTTGTAACTGCATATTCTACAGCTTCTGTTATGCATCTCATTGCTTGTTTGCCACTGTCATGATAGGCAAAGGTTTTGTTGGTGGAAAAATCACCGTGTGCCTAGGATCACCTGCTGACCAAAGTGTTGTGTTGGTAAAGTTTTTGGGTACTTTTACTGGACTTGGAAGTGCAGAGAAGCTTCATAAATATTTTGCTGAGTGTAAACGTGGCAGGGAAGAGTTTGAGCAAAGAACATCGAACAGCAGCAAAAGTAGCAATACTTGGGAAGCAGGAATTGGGGAAGGCAGGTTGGAGGAGCAACTCTTATATGGATACATTGGAATCGCGGAGGACCTAGTCAGAGTTGACTTTAATACTAAGAAGTGGATTACAGTAAAGAGCAAGAAGGAAATTCAAGACTTGGCAAACGCACCTGTTAAATCTGATGATAGGTAGCCTTTGACTAGTATTATTAGTTTGGACTTGATGAAGTAGCATCATGATCTGAAATCAACAGGAAAATCTATGCAAAAGCTTACTATACGTAGCCAATGTATATGGATAACGCAAGTCTTACTTTTTGAAAAAGGAACAGATAAATGTAAATCTTTGCGACGAAACTTGAATCTAAATGCAGCAGCTTTTACCTTTCCAATGTACATTGTTCTGCCTCTGGCCGCTTCAGAGGTGGCAAATTTCTCCGAATACATATCCCATTTGAAATCTCGAATGCTGCCAGAAGCAGCTGTAGTCTTGCGCGAAACAGTAGCAATGGCATGAGCATCACATCATCCACATCGCTCGTTTCTTCGTGTACATTATTCTCGAAGCTTATCTATTGGGGATGGGATACATTGTAGTTAAACGTAACTTTGCTTATTTTGTATATCAAAGATGTGCGTCTTCTGGGAAGATCGTTCGCTCAGAAATGATCAAACGGCAATTTCTGTTAAACATTTGCACTTGTGATGTTCTTAGGAACTTTTCCATGATCTTTGGGAGAAATGCACGTGTTATGTCGTGATATACACTAAATCAAACTGCGTAATCTTATCTATTGGAGTTCCTGCCAATTTACTTTCATTTCAGGAACCTGGATGTGTTACAATATTCTTTAGGAGCATTAGCATCAGCATAATTAAACATTAGATACTTGGAAAGTGGTGAAGGAATTCCACAAATCATGTTCCTTCTTTTTTTCTTTTCTTATTGAAGTTTTCTTTTACCATCTCATTCAAACATTCACTCTCTCTTGTAGAAACAAAGGCAATGCCGCAATGCCAAAGAAGTCTTGAGACTGACAAGAACCTTAATATCCATCTCTTGATCTTCCCTGGTAGAATTTGGCTCCTCAAAATCTTTCCACCCATTTTAATTACACCAATCTCCTCTCCCTAGGTGTTTTGGTCATGTAAACTTTGATTGGTAAAGGAAGTTAAGCAGTGAAAAAAATAAATTTGAAGAGGGACCAACATATATAAAAGCTGCAAAATGAACTAGGTAGACAATCAAATCATTATTTCGTTGTTGAAGAACAAAAAATTGTAACACCAAATGAGAACTCAAGAAGGAATTGATCATCAACTGATTTGGAGCTTGTAAAGGATGAGACAGCCTGACAAGTTTTTCTTATCATTCAGATAGAACAATGTATATATATTCTCAAAATTTTCTCTAAGATTCTGCTTTATCTCCTCTGGAAGTTGAGGAACTTGATTCCATAGGCAAAGACAAACAAGAAGAGGACAACAAAGCCAATATGGGCAGCTGCAACAGCTCCAAGGAAATCATATTCAAATCCTAAGTTAGCCTTGAGAAAATCCTTCACGAACACGTTACCATGCTCGGGTCCCTCAACTTGAGCATCTATGTCGCCCACCTGGGAGGTCACAAGGCCATAGATTGTCCATGCCACTGGAGAAGCCCAGTAGTACCACCTCCACCATATTGGGATTTGCTGCAAATGTTCAAGGAAATGTAAAAGCAGTGTTTTAAATGTTAGATATTCATTGTATATGTCGATTTTCTTGGTTTTTTTTTACGCACCTTCCTTGGGACAAGGAAGCCGGAGAACAGGTTCCAGAAATTAAGGAAGAATGACATAACGATGGCTGCGATTTGTTGTCCTGGAGTGAGGGCAACAAGCATCATTCCGTAGAGTGTGAAGTACATAAAACACATGAATATGAAGAAGTAGAACCACAAGAAGTTGTCAGCTCTCCATGGGAATCCGATCATGGTGTAGAGCAGTATGCTATAGACCAAAGTCTGGAATGCAACATAAATAGCCTCTATAGCAACCTGCCACTCACAAGAAAGGTACCCTGGATGAAATGTGCTTATTTTTTTATATGATTAAGCATGTAACTTCATTATTGAATTGGTGCAACAAGTTTTTAGCTTTTTTCTTTTTACCTGAGCAAATGCATAAGGCAATTCTGAGTACATGCCAGCTGCTCTTTCACGGTAGAAGACTGTCCTTTCAACTGCCACAATAGACATTACTGAGGAAGTGTTAGTAGCTCCAAGGAACAGGACAGCAGAGTACATAGCTCCCAGCAAATTCTGCAGTTCTCTTTGCTTGTGTCTGTGACAGAAGAATTGAAATTTCTTGAGCAGACGGAAACAAACTCCATTCACAACAGGACTCCAAGAGGATGACGACAAAATTTTCCAGGAAAAAAAAAATTATTCAAGGATTGTTCTGTAACGTCTGTAGAATGTTAGCTTTTGGCCAGATAGCGGCGGGTCAATAATATTAAGAAGATAGGATTTGCACCTCATTGGAAGAAGCAAGGTAGAATTGCATACTTACATCTTCCCTCCTTTTTTCCAGAATAGAAGTCCGAAAATCAACCCGACTGATACTGTCATGAACAATCGGATGGCATTATATCGTGGATTCTTCCAGTAAGACCAGCGTTGTTTCAAGAAGCAAGCTTTGCATTGGGTGAAGAAGTCCTGAGAGTACTGTGTGGGAAAATAAAGATCCTTAGATCCTGGTGCTGGACTGCTTATTTCTTTGATAAGTTCCTGATTTTTCCTGGTAAGAATAGCAAGTGTAAGAATCATCACTGTTAAGAAAAGAGGCAAAAAGTGGAGAAAAGGAGAAGTTAGAAGTTTTAAGGTTCTTACTGGTACAGATCAGAATTGGCATAAATTTCTGCATAGTCTACATTGAGTTGCATCTCAGCAGCAGTAGAACTGACTTCCAGCATCCATGTAGAAGGATTATAACCATCTGGGATCTTAGGAACCCCCGGAACAGCCTGAATGAGTTAAAAATGTTAATCATGAGAATTATGGACTAAGAGAAGTGAATGGAACGTGATGCATTATACTCACTTCAAAGTATTCAACAAGTTTGTGAGACTGGCAACCAAGGGCTCCGGCGTAAATGACTTGTCCACCTCTCTTCATCAGCAATAGCTGCAGACCAACTAACACCAAGTTAAAAAAGAAAAGGATGTTTGATTCTCAAAATACAATGGAAACGACAAGATCATTGCAAAGTCACTAGTCATTACCTCGTCGAAAGCTTCAAAAATATCTATGCTTGGTTGGTGAATGGTGCAGACAACAGTTCGGCCTGTATCCACCGTATTTCTCACTGTACGCATAACAATGGCAGCAGCTCTGGCATCGAGGCCTGATGTTGGCTCGTCCATGAAGATGATGGATGGATTAGCAACCAATTCTACTGCTATAGTGAGTCTCTTTCTCTGCTCAGTTGACAAACCATCTACTCCTGGAAGGCCTACTATAGAATTCCTTAGAGGTTTTAGCTCAACCAACTCCATGACTTCCTCAACAAACATCTATAGAATGAAAGTTAAAACATGGAGATCAATATTACTTGTAAACCTATATAGTTGATGTAATTGAAAATGAAAGAGATTCTCATGACAGACTATATACATGCCTTCCTCGTTTCCTCCTTAATTTCCTTGGCCAGACGCAACCATGCCGAGTACAGGAGGGATTCGTAGACAGTGGCATACGGAGAATGGATATCATTCTGCTCGCAGTAACCGCTGACACGAGCAAAAGTTTCTTGCTTCTTTGGATAACCGGAAATGCTGATACTTCCTTCTATGTATCCACCAGTTTTCCTTCCTGCTAGAACATCCATCAAGGTTGTCTTTCCTGCTCCACTTACACCAACCAATGCTGTTAGAATACCAGGCCTAAAAGCACCACTAACATCTCGAAGTAGCTGGAGGCGATCCTCTTCAATTCCTTGAGCTTTCATTTCCTAGTCAATCAATTAAAGATTCCATGATTAAAATGTTCACAGTAGATTAAGTGGAATTGTTGCATTGTGGAATGTGGCACAGCAGAGGAGACTTACAACAGGCATATCAACATAGTAATTCACATGATCAAAGGCTAGAGACAGTGGCCGGAAGGGCAACACCATTCCTCGTTTCGCAGGTTCTTGGTCTCCAGCAGAAACTACTGGACCATCTGGAGATTTTTCACTTCCATATCAGTCATAAAAAATGAAAACGTTTCTGTTATAGGATTAGAGTGTAAGATGTGAACCTTCAGACAATGGGGCAGTAGCGGCTGATGACTTTTTTGATGTCCTTGTTTTGTCTTGTCCAGCAGAGGACTTCTTACTTTCATCGTCATCCAGAAGAATGGATTTAGAATCTCCCACAGCTGCAATAATTTCCAAATATTTTCAAAACCCAACACCTTACTTATGCATATGCAAAAAAAAAAATAGTGTCAGGATGGATTGCTTACGGTCTAAATATGTTAGTGCCACCATGAAGAAGATGTTAAAAATCAAAGAGAATGCCATCAGTGCTCCAACAGAAATCCAGTAGCAATATTCTTCCATGAACAGGCCTGACATTTTGAGAATAGCCTTTCCAACTGTGGGTTCAGGAAATCTAGCCCCCTTAATGGGCTGCAGAAAGGGAAAACAGCATCCAAGTTAAGATAACAGAACAAAGAAGATAGAAATAAACCTTAAATTGACTGTTGTGCAGACAAAGGAAAGCTTACTATGCTCCATCTTTTGTCAAGAAACTCATTGTTAGCTATGGCATTCTGTCCGTACATCATGGGAGATATATAGTAGCCCCATATCATCCATGGTCCAATATCATCTGCCAAAGGACATTGAAATAGTTGCCTCAAGTATCTACAGAATATGGTATGCATTTAGCAATTTCAGGCTGTAATGTAGTATGAGCAGCATACAAACTTGCTGACCTTTAGCAATAACGAATCCACCAAAGACAAAAACCACCAGCATTGTGAAGGTACCAAGGGTGTTTGCTATAACTTCTGTCCTTCCGATGACTGAAAGGAAACGAAAGAGGGATAGAGCCATCTGATGCACACTGAAGAATGCTAGTAATTGTTTGAAAACCCTGAGAATTTTGCAGAACTGTTAGGGATCACAGATGACAGAATTATACAGATCAAGGTAGACAATTACAGCATATGCAAGTCTAAAAATCAATAGCATCATAAGCGCGTGCTCATACCTGCTGGCAGCAGGAGCAAATCCAATGGTGTAATATGTGAGGATGATCCATATTCCTGACTCCACCAAGGAGACAGGTATCCTGAGTACCCAGATTGGCAGTGCAAAAGCCCAAGCTGGATAGAACCTGAAGTCTCTTTGCTTGAAGAATATAGGAAGCCGGAACATAGTCAGCGCCATCTCTGCCATCCCATTGAACATAACATTAATCAGACCAAAAAACAGTGCTCCATAATATTTTATTCCATCTTCTATTTGACCAACTTTCATTTCAGTCCTTAAAAACACTGTCATGGCAATCAGTGCCATGATAGTGATCTGAACTATCTTGAATATGTAAACGAAGGAATTGCGCTTCATCAGTAGCCACTCCCTTGCAAAGCTTGCCTTGAAAAGCTCCCAGTTGGAGAGTCCATACTTTTCTTTTACCAGCGCAGCAGGGTGAGTACTGGATTTGTCATAAGGAACTCTAAGCTGTTCAGAGAGCTTTTGGCCTATGTGGAATGAGTTGAAGCACTTCACAAACTCAGGTACCGAGACATACTGATAAGGTTGGTTCTTTTTGCACCAGTACTGCTCTTGGTCCTTCTTGGAAGTTACTTCTTGCAAGAAATCCGCAACTCCTTTCCTTTCTGGGCATTTGAATCCAACACTTTCAAAGAACTCAAGTACATTCTCCCGCGGACCTTGGTAAACAATCTGACCTTCTGAGAGTAAGATAATGTCATCAAAAAGCTCATATGTTTCAGGTGCTGGTTGTAGTAGAGAGATTATCATGGTCACATCCATGATATGAACCATTTGCCTCATAAACCTGACTATCTGATATGTGGTTGAACTGTCAAGACCTGTTGATATCTCATCCATGAAAAACACTTTCGCTGGTCCAACCAACATCTCTCCTGCATTTGCAATACATATAATTGGTTCAGAGACTGTTATATTGTACAGACCAGAGAAAAGTATTTTCAGATGAAAGAATAGTTTACATTTGGTTCAATGATTTTGCATTATGTAAATAATCAAAAATTAAATTAATTAATCATGTTGCAGGAAGTCCTAAGCATTCGATTACATGTTTAATTATGCAGAAACAATGACCTACATATACTGGTAGGAACAAGAACCTTTTATAAACAGTCTGGATAATATTCCAATTGACAGAGAGACATAGAGAAACAAACACACCTGTAGTAACACGCTTCTTCTGTCCGCCAGAGATGCCCCTTCTCATCTCATCTCCCACCATTATATCAGCACAGATATCTAATCCAAGAATCTATAACAGGCAACAGATTTAGTACAAAAAAAAAAAGTAGAAATGAACAATAAAATAGAAGGTCCGACACCAATTGGAAGTGTAGGCAACAAACCTTGAGAGCATAATCTGTGACTAAGCTGGCTTCTTGTCCTGCCATTGCTGTTGCTTTCATGAATGCATCTATCTCAGGATCTGGTTTTATTCCGGCTTGTTTTTCTCTTCTTGTCAACTCCACCAACATGTCATATCTAGCTCCAACTCCCAAGCAGCGTCCTGAAAAGTCCAGCGTCTCTCGTACTGTCATTTCACCATGGTGAAGATCATGCTGACTTATGTAAGCACAGGTTCTTTGAGGGACAAACTCTTGAAGTTCGTGCCCACAGTAAGTGATTCTTCCCGAGACCTGTCCACAGAAGTAACAGATGACTAAGCCATATAATTAGACAGAATCAAAGATCATGCTGCGAGTTAAAGAACTCACCCTTTGATCCTTGTCTCTCTTCCCGGAAAGTGTCTGCAGCAGTGTAGTTTTTCCTGATCCTGGAGGTCCTAGAAGCAGTGTCATTCTAGGGAAAACAGAAGTCAAGCACAAAGAATTGAATCAGTTTAAATATTTGATGATGAGAAAAATCAAAACTATGAGCTCATTCTCATCATTAACAAATTATTGGCCAGAACTTGTAAAGGAACACCCGAACTATTTGCATACACAGCACAATGAAGTGGAATTTGTGACGAAACAGGAAATATAATACCGTGAAGTCACGTAGATGTACCTTGATGGGCTCACTATCCCATTCACATCGTGCAGTATCTTGACGACCCTTTTTTTGGATGGGAAAATTCTAAGTAACCCGAGTAGTCCCTATTAATCACATATCATACAAATGCACCAAATCAATTACAGCATCATCTTCTCCTAGAAACTCTAATTACAAGGAGTAAATGAACTACCTCTATCGCATTCAAGGTAGCATTCACCAAGGTTGGAAGTGCCCTTGTTCCAACATATGCATCTCCTTCCACAGATAAGTGCTCGAACCGGACTTCAATCTTAGGAATCTCAATTCCCACCCTATAAACATTTGACAGAAGCTAAGAACACGGTCAGTAACCAAGCAAGTTGTAGTGAACATCCAGAAGAAAAAGGGATGTCCATTAAGGTAAGAAGAAGCTCACCTATCTGTCCTTTCTCTAAGCCTTTGAAGCAACCTCTCATTGTCTTCTTCAACAACATTAAGTATGCTATCTATGAGCTGTCTCTTGCCCTGCAAATCAAGATTAGTAACATCAACCTCTGCAAAGCCAACTCTTCCATCATCCAGAACCTGCTGCAGTAGCCCTTTCCTCAATCGATCATACGTTGGTAGCCTCTCTATTGCAGCCCATTTCAGCTCCTCTTCATCATCCTCTCTCAAACTCTTTCTAAACACGTCTCCTTGCCCTGTCCATGCCTCATGAATGCTTGCCGATGCCCAGTTCTTCTTGCTTGCTGATACTGATAAGCTCCTCATGCTCATTGACTGACTGCTTAGTGACCTCATCGACCTTGCAAGGTCTTCTCTAGCCAATCCCTCTGCCATAGTGACTTCTACTTTGTATAGGAACCAACAAAACTTTGAATTATGAACTATGCACCATAAAAAGGTTATGGTACAGTACAATCTTGCAAGCACTAGAACATATCAAATATCCAAGTATTGACTTGTAGATGTTTGAAGCAGTTCTGTGCTGGATATAGCAGGGGTGACAGGTTGATTTGAAGGGCTTGGTCTTATATAGGTAAAACTGGTTACAAGACTAGCATAATGGTGACAAAAATGGGTATTTAGGAAGTGCAAGAGTCCTCAAATATTTTAATGCAGTTATCCACACTTTTGTCAACTAACAGAAGATGCTGTCTTCAAATATTCTATCAATTGACTGATGTTGTCTCTCAGTAATCTAAATATGGTTGAAAAGGACAATTAGATATTTTCAAGACCACTGCAGGTACTTGTTTTTGGTTATATAACCATGCAGCTGGTGATGATGGAAGCTTCTCCTATATTAATTATTTGACCTTCCAAGTCCCTACAAAATGTAATTCCTTGTGAACTCTTAGTCTCGGCGTGGATAATCTATTTTTGACTGAATCAAGAAAGTATTTAATCTCAGTACGCGAAAGCTGATCAAAAGATAACCTATCACCAAAAAAAAAAAAACTATTTGTTTAAGTTGGTCTAACTTGTTTGTCCAAAACAAAATAACGAATCTCAGAAACTTTTGGCCACGGCAACCTCCAACATAAAGCTCCCTCCGCCCTTTTGGTATGCATTTTTCTTGTGTTATGTAAGATACGCACGGAACCTATAGAAGGAATTCTCATTTAAACACAAGAGCGACATTTTATCATGAACTACAAGCCCAGTGAAACTACAGAAGTATTTAAGTACAGTATCTCCAGGGCATCATTCATTTCTTCTCTTCGTGCAGTCTTTTTATTTATAATTTGTTAACTTCTTGGTGTCAATGATTCGCTAAAAAAGTGATTTCTGTAAGCTTAAAGCGGGGAGGAGAAACAAGGAATAATATGAAGATATGCCATGGAGCTGAAGGGCATGTTGTAGAAAGTAAGGTCAATCAATCACTGAACAAGCCTATTTGCTATATAATGTTAGTATCAACAAACAACAGCAGAACAGAGCTGAAAGTCTTAGTAGTAGAAAGAAAAACGACGGCTTCACAGGTTTATCAGCAAGGAAGAAAGAGAAGCAGGCAAGAAGGATTTTCAGAAGTCCTAGCATTGTTCTTCATTAGCATTCTACTTATACAAGTTTAGGAGCATGGTGCACATACAAAATAAGCATGGTGCACCTAGTCCTAGTGTGGATAGCCTATCTTTGATCGGATCAGGAGGAGATATATTCTCGGTGCACAAAAATTGGCCTGAAAACGCCCTAACCACTGAAAAAAGGAAAGCATGGTGCACCGTCATGAATTGTAACCAATACATTGTTTATGAAAAACAAGTACAATTTGCTTTTTGTTTTATAAGTAAGACTAAGTTTACAAGTAACCAAAAACACTTTGTTGTCAATGCTACATACTTGTATGTTCCATTCCTTTTTTCATGCCATGTTCAGTAAAACATCATGCTGCTGACTTTTTTTAACACAGTTTATAATTCACATTCCTGCATCTGTGTAAGATTCTGGTTTCAAGTCGATGCACTGTAGGTAGAGATGAAAACAGTATCTACGAAGATTGCAATTTGCATGATTAAGTCCGAAGGACATGAGGACGCATCAGGAACTGGAAAAACCAGAGAAGAGGGAAGGCCAGAAATTCAGAGACAACTCGAGAAAGGAAGAAAGAAGGATGTTGATCTTCTGAAGATTCAATCGGCTTACAAAAGTTTTGTGTATGAAGAAAGGCATATCGATAACTCAAATATTTATATTTTTACATTTGCAGAAGCATGGTGTCCATTACTTGCACCATATTGCATTTTACCTAAACTTGTACTGGACTAGTCGAAAAAGAAGAAATGTGCAGCTTTAGCACTTTAACCTTAAGCTGAAACATCCAGATAAATTAAACAACAAAAAGTTAAGATTACAACGTGTTCATGCTGGCCAAAAAATGTGTGCGCAGAATCTTTTCACCATTCTGCTCATCTTTTCTGGAAGTTTATGAACTTGATTCCATAGGCAAAGACAAATAAGAAGAGCAGGACAAAAGCGACATGGGCAGCTGCAACGGCTCCAAGGAAGTCATATTCATATCCATAGTAAGCCTTGAGGAAGTCATTCATTTTAATGTTACCTATTCCAGGTACCTTGACTTTATCAGATATGTTGCCGATTTGGGAGGCCACAAGGCCGTAGATTGTCCAAGCAACTGGATTAGCCCAGTAGTACCACCTCCACCATATTGGAATTTGCTGCAAATTTAAAGGGCCCTTTCTCAGCTTCCTTTTACTGAACAGAAAGTTAAAAGCACACAATTTGCTAGACAAAGGAAAAACTTGACTATAAACGAAAGATTATGTCAGGAATGACTAGAATGATGGGAGCATTTCCCTTCCTCCATGCATTATGCTCACTAAACGAACAGAATGTTTGTCAATGGAGTTGTGTTTTTATACGCACCATCTTGGGAATGAGGAAGCCAGAGAACAGATTCCAGAAGTTCAGGAAGAAAGACATAACAATGGCACCGATTTGTTTGCCTGGAGTGAGAGCAATAAGCATCATCCCGTACAATGTATAGAACCAGAAGCACATGAAGATGAAATAATAGAACCACAAGAAGTTGCTGGCTTTCCAAGGAAACTGAATCATTAAGTAAAGTATCACACTGTATATCAAGGTCTGTATTGCAACATAAATTGCCTCTATCGCAACCTGCAAAAAATAAAGCCATGATTGATTATTGTTATTTTTAGTGTCACTTTAAATTAAAGTAGAAAAGCTTCTTTACCTGACCAAATGCGTAAGGCAGTTCTGAGTACATCCCTGCTGCTCTTTCACGGTAGAAGACTGTTCTTTCTATTGATACTATAGACATCACAGCATGAGTATTGCTGGCACCAAGAAAAATGACAGCAGCATATGTAGCTCCCAGCAAATTTATTAGGTCTTGTTCATCTTGCCTGTTCACATTGGTGTTCACTTTTCAGATAATTTCACAAATTTATCTGGATATGACAAAAGCATTGAACAAATATCTGCTGAAGCATTCAAATCAGGTCTTGTTTCTTTTATCTTTCTGCAATCACTGGAAATGACTGAAGCATTGAACAAATATCTGCAGCTTGTTACGACTGAAAAACAAAGAGGAAAGGGTTATTTGCTGCATGCTTACATCTTTCTCCCTTTGTTCCAGAAAACAAGTCCAAATATAATTCCAACACCAGTTGTCATGAAGAATCGGGTGCCATTGTACTTTGGGTTCTTCCAGTAAGACCAACGCTGTTTCAAGAAGCAAGCTTTGCATTGACTGAAGAAGTCCTGAGAGTACTTTGTAGGGAAACAGAGGTCCTTCGATCCTGGTGGTGGATTGCTTAGTTCTTCAATAAGTCCCTGATTTTTTCTGTAGGAAAAGATGGAGATCAAGTTCAAATGAAAATCATGGTTGACAAAACAAATGAAAAAGAGAAAAAAGGCTCAAAAGGCACACAGAGGACTTACTGGTACAATTCAGAATTGGCATAAATTTCTGCAAAGTTTACATTAAGTTGAGTCTCAACCGCAGGAGAACTGATATCCAGCATCCAGGTAGCAGGATTATAGCCACCCTGAATCTTAGGGACCCCTGGGATAGCCTGAAAAAGTTTATAGACATAAAGAGTGACTGTATTGGACAGCGAAAGAGAAAGAGAAGAAGCTGAAATTTCAGTGGAACTTGTATATCTGCGTCTATATCGCAAATCCACGTCTGTGTACTCCTCGGTTACAATGATCAAGTGAGACAGATAAGACTCACTTCAAAGTATTCGATGAGTTTTTGAGAATGTTGACCGAGGGGTCCAGCAAAAATGACCTGCCCTCCTCTCGTCATCAGTAATAACTGCGGACAACACAGTAGCATCAAGGTATTTCTCTTCACAAACAGAGAGCACAGGATCCAATTACAAATATGAGTACCTCGTCAAAAGCTTCAAAGATATCTATGCTTGGTTGGTGAATTGTACAAACAACAGTTCGACCTGTATCCACTGTATTTCTGACGGTGCGCATAACAATGGCAGCAGCTCTAGCATCAAGGCCTGATGTTGGCTCATCCATAAAGATGATGGACGGATTGGCAACCAATTCTACAGCTACAGTGAGTCGCTTTCTTTGCTCAGTTGACAGACCATCTACTCCTGGAAGGCCTACTCTAAGATTTCTGAGTGGCTTCAGCTCAACCAACTCCATGACTTCCTCAACAAACATCTATAGAAAGTTACGTCAAATTATGAGGATCAATAATAACAGCTAATGAAAAGTAGTAGCTGATGACATGGAGATGTTTAGAACATACCTTTCTTGTTTCCTTCTTAATTTCCTTGGATAGACGCAGCCACGCAGAGAACAGAAGGGATTCATAAACAGTAACATGTGGAGAATGGATATCATTCTGTTCACAGTAACCGCTAACTCGAGCAAAAGTTTCTTGCTTCTTTGGATAACCAGAAATGCTAATGCTTCCATCAATGTAGCCCCCAGTTTTCCGCCCCGCTAGGACATCCATCAATGTTGTCTTTCCAGCACCAGTTACACCAACCAATGCTGTCAGAATACCAGGTCTGAAAGCCCCACTAACATCCCGTAACAGCTGGAGGCGATCTTCCTCGATCCCTTGAGCTTTCATTTCCTGATGATCCAGTCACAGTATGCATTAAGATTGCAGAATTGAATGATGAAACCTCACAAAGTCCATGGCCTTACCGGACTTGCCATTCTTCACATTTAATTGCCGACTTATATCTTGGCAAAACTTTGGCAGAGCAGATAGCTTTATAGTTGCAGGGAGATATGGTACAAATCAATTCATAGTCATAAACCAATGCAATGGATCAATCATAGACCTATTATAATGGCAATGGGCTGGAGTTTGATATAATTATATTGTTGGCTATATGATCATTTGATTCTGCGTTCCTTGGCCAATCATTTGCTTCCAAGATAGACAAGAAGACAACAGATAAGGGACTTACAGCAGGCATATCGACGTAGTAATTCACATGTTTAAATGCCATTGACAACGGCCTGAAAGGCAACACCATCCCTTGTTTTGATGTTGTTCGCTCCCTACAAGTAGAGACTGGACTGTCTCGGGTGCTCTTCACTGCCTTTTCTTTACCTGCAGTCACTAACATAATCAGAAATCGGAAGTGAAAGGATTCCTTTGTAATAAAATTAATTTCTGTACGTGTTACTAATCGATTAACGGCCATGAGTCTAGCAATTATAAACACTTCTATCAATTAGAAACCTGTAAAGCATACGATGGCATTGAAACTATGCTCGACAGCAGACTATGCTCCATGGAAGAAACACCAGTGCAACTTTCTTGTGGAAACGAAGATTTGGAAATCTAGTTAATGGTTTTTCAACTCACTGCTTCATTAAATTATCAGAAACTTATGGCATCGATAGCAGAAGAAAGTATTCCACTATGCTGAAGTTACCTGCAGAAAATGGTGCAGTGGACGCTGTGCTGCTCTCTATGGAACCTTTGCCATTTGTTTCAGTGGATGACTTATTCTTGCTCTCATCCTCATCCATAATAATGGACTTAGAATCTACCAGAGCTGCAATATTATTGTGAAGGCATCAAATGGAATATCTCATTACACAAGTGAAACAAGGACGAGCATCACATATCAAAGGCTTACGGTCCAAATATGTCAGTGCTGCCACAATAAGTGCATTGAAAAGGATAGAAAATCCGAGGAGTGCCCCAATAGAAATCCAATACCAGTAGTCTTCCACAAACATGCCTCTCATCTTCAGCAGAACCTTCCCAACTGTGCGCTGAGAATACGATTTGTCAGGATTAGGCTGCAACAAGGAAACATGTCGCATAAATCAAGATTACCGAGTAAATATGGTAGCAAAATGCAAGAAATTAACTGTTGCTCATTCTCGGTAAATCTTACCGCACTCCATCTTTCATCAAGAAACTCATTAATGGCAATGGCATTCTGTCCATACATCATTGGAGATATATAGTAGCCCCAGATCATCCATGGTTCAAGGTCATCTGCAAAATGATACAGCACCATGTAGTCAGATATCATTATAATCTAATGTGTCACTGAAAAAACATTGCTATCTCCAACATCATCATTGACCAGATTAGATTACTTCCTTGACCAGTACAGAAGTATTTAGTAGCATGGAGTCAACTAGTTAACCTTTGGAAATAATGAATCCACCAAGAACAAAAACCAACAGCAGTGTAAATAGAGCAAGATTGTTCGCTACAACTTCTACTCTTCCGATTACAGAAATCAAACGAAAGAGAGACAAAGCCATCTGACTAATGCTGAAGAATGCCAGAAACTGTTTGAAAAACCTGAACATTAACGGCACTTGTTAATGAAATCATTGATGGTAAATTAATAAAAAATTTACTCATTTATCAAGGACAATATGAGCATATGCACCTACCTACTAGCAGCAGGAGCAAATCCTATCGTGTAGTACGTAAGGACGATCCATATCCCTGACTCCATGAAGGAGAGAGGGATCCTAAGTACCCAAATCGGTAGTGCAAAAGCCCACGCCGGGTAGAACAAAAAATCTCTCTGTTTAAAGAAAACAGGAAGCCTGAACAGGATCAGTGCCAGCTCTGCCACCCCATTAAACATTACATTAAGTAGACTGAAGAACAGTGCGCCATAAAATTTTGCTCCGTCCTGTAACTGACCAACTTTCATTTCTGTTCTTAGAAACACTGTAAAGCAAATTATCGCTGTGATGGTGATTTGGAATGTCTTGAATACATAAACAACAGCATTGCGCTTCATCAATAGCAACTCTCTTGCAAAGCATGCCTTGAAGAGTTCCAAGTTGGAGATTCCATACTTTTTTTTCACGAGGGCAGCAGGATGAGCACTCGATTTATCATAAGGAACACTTAGTTCTTGTGCGAGCTTTTGGCCTATGTGGAAAGAGCTGAAGCTATTCGCAAACTCAGGTACTGAGATATATTGGTAAGGCTGGTCCTTTCTCCACCAGTACTGCTCTTGGTCCTTCTTAGAAGTTACCTCTTGCAAGAAGTCTGCAACTCCTTTCCTTTCCGGGCATTTGAAGCCAACACTTTCAAAGAACTCGAGTACATTCTCGCGCGGACCTTGGTATACAATCTGGCCTTCTGAGAGTAAGATGATGTCATCAAAAAGTTCGTATGTTTCAGGCGCAGGTTGCAGAAGAGATACTATCATGGTCTCATCCATAATATGAAC
>STGP01033037.1:5001-15171 GCA_004918865.1 Caryocar brasiliense
CATGAATTTAAGTTGGTTCGAAGTTACTCTATTCATTATGTTTCTAATAGAATAGTTAATTACGAAATTAACATAATAAATCAAATTTTCAATGCAAATATTATGTTAAAAATTTGAAAATAAGTATCATGGCTTTAATACTATTGTTGGATAATATGATTTCTATCTTAGAAACTATTATTTCTAATATCAAAATGTACTTTTGCATTCATGCACGAAAACATTCATGTTTTTTGCTAAGATCAACTTTTAATTACTTGTTTCACAAGTCTTAACATAATTACATGCATTAAACACGAATTATATTAAGATTTTCACAGTTTAGATGTTATCTCGATAGAGAAATTGAATTTAATCCAAGAAAATATGAAGGAGAAAGTTTGAAGTCTTTGCTCTTCCACAAAAGCAAATACACTTCTATTTAATTCTGGATTTTGAAGGTGTCTGGGATAGAAAATTTGTTTTCTATTTTTGCTATAATTTTCTGGATTAATACAAGTGTAAGAACTTATTCTTATGCTTTATATTTATAAGAAAATTACATCACAAACCATAAAGACATATACATCCTCTCAATGAATATGACTCTCTTGCATGTAATTATTTGCATACAACCTCTCCTTTATCAAAAGACATCTCCTTATGATTTAAAAATTATACGATATCATTTCATTAAAAGGTGCTCTTGCATGAAAGATTATTATTCAGATTTTTAATTATTTGGATCTGGGTTAACCTGGACCTATTTTTTTTTTGAATCTTTAAATCACACATTTGTTAGAAGATTTAGTTCTAATAGCATTTATATCATACGCTTTCCATAATTAATAATCCATCAAAGTAACATAAGGCTAATGAACAATTAGTTTACTTAAACCTAAAAGTCTAACCATGTGTTACATTGATTATACTTAACTTGCACATAAAAATCATTTTCTCTAACTGTTGAGTTTTGAAAAGGAAGGCAGTCAATTTTGGTTCTTGATCATGAAGAGATGGATAACAAAGAAGAGCAAATTTTTATCATAAGCATAAACAAAAGCAGATAGTGAAAGCATTGCAAATCAACGAAAGAGAGAGGTTTGTAAACATTGGATATAAGGGCCATACTTGTAATTGTCCATTGATCAAAGACATTTTGATTGTTACGTGAAGTTAAATCAGAAGCTTGTAACTAAAGTCATACACAATAAGGTAGAAATGTACTTTACTACTTAATTCAGCAATTACAAGTTACATACATGCTTAGTTGCAGCAAAGTTGCTTTGATTAGTTTTTACAATTTAAAATAAACAAAAGGAAGCAACTATACTAAACCGAAAGACAAATTAGTTCTCTTTGAACTTGGTTGATTTTGCAATAGAAATTGACATTGATACTCTACTACAAATTCTTTCTTTCTACCTTATTACTTTTCGTCTTTAACAAAATTTGACAACAGATGAAAATTCTTGTTTTAGACAAATTTTAAGTTTCTAATCAAAACAGACTTTCAGTTTCTAATCAAAAGCTCATCCTTGAAACTTTGACTAGCTACTCTAAGCTTAAACCTCAGAAAATGAAATTTGTCTGCTACTTGCTCATCAGACTTGTAGTACATTAATTGAATTTGTTTAAGCTTTCCACTTCCCTCAAAAAATGAAAATTCTTTTTCATGTGCTTAGTTTTACCATAATGAATATGATTTTTTGATGGTGATTGTAGATTGACTATCACAGTAAATGATAGTAGAATCTGTATTTAAAAAATTTAGTTCATCTATCACCTTCCTTATCCAGACTCTTTGATTTACAATAGAGTAAGCTATAATATATTCAGCATTTATTGTAGATTGTGCCATGGTCTTCTATTTCATTGAATTCTAAGAAATTGCACCAGAGCCAATTAAGAACCAATATCCACTGGTGCTCCTGAACTCATATAGGCTTTCAGCATAGTCAATGTCACAACACTTTTTTAATTGCTCATCAGAAGTTGCTTGAAACATAATCTCATAACCTGTGGTGCCTTTTAGGTATCTGAGTGCTCTTTTAGCTGTTGTAAGGTGTGTTTCATTTGGTATTTGCATAGATCTGGACAGCAAACTTGTAACAAACATTAGCTCAAGTCTTGTTGCTGTTAAAAACAACATGCTCCATACTACGCTTTTACACAATTTTGTGTCATTAGATTTATTTCCATCAGATATGGAGAGTTTTAATTTTGATTCCAATGGAGTATCAATAAATTTAGGTTTGCATCTGTCTATTCTAAACTTTTTCAGAATATCTTTAGCATATTTCTTTGAGAGATAAATATGTCATTCTTGTTCTGTTGAATTTTCATTCCTGTGAAGTACTTTATTTTGCCTAAATCATATATATCTATACCCTTTTTTCATATAGAGTTTAAAGATTTTCACCATCTCTATACTGCTATCAAACACCAACATATCATTTATATAATAAGAAATAATGAGTTTATTTCTATTATTATCAACTTTAACATACAAGTAGCTTTACTATGACTCCTCCTAAAGTTATAATATATAAAACAGTAATAGAATAAGCAATAATATTTTCAACATTTATCATAGATTGTGCCATGGTCTTCTGTTTCTTTGAATTCTAGGAAACTACACCAGAGCCAGGTAATAATTGGTATCCATTGGTCCTGATCTTATATGGGCTTCCAGCCTAGTCACTGTCATAATACTCTTTTAATTGCTTATCACAATTTGCTTGATACATAATCTTATAACTTGTGGCTCCCTTTAAGTATCTAAACATTATTTTAGTTGCTTTAAGGTGTGTTTCACTTGGTGTTTGCCTAAATCTGGATAGCAAACTTACAATAAATATTAACTTGAGTCTGGTTGCTACCAAATATAACATACTCCATACTAAGCTTCAACACAATTTTGCATCAACAGATTCATTTCCATTAGATATGGAGAGTTTCAATTTTGATACCAATGGAGTATCAGTAGGGTTTGCATTTATCCATTCTGAACCTCTTCATTATATCTTTAGCATATTTTCTTTGAGAGATGAATATGCCATTCTTGTTCTGTTGAATTTCCATTTTTGGGAAGTACTTCATTTTGCCTGGATATGATAAATCAAAATCCTTTTTCATATAGAGTTTAAAGATTTTCACTATATCTATATTGTTGTAGAGCACCAACATATCATTTACATAATAAGAAATGATAAGCTAATTTCCATTATTATCAGCTTTAATATACAAAGTAGCTTTATTAAAACTCTTCTTAAAGTTATGATCTATAAAATAACAGTTAATCTTATTGTACCAGGCTGTTGGTTCCTGTTTAAAGCTGCACAAAGCCTTATTAAGTTTATAAATCTAGTCTTCCTTTTCTTTAACAAAAAAGCCCTCAACTTGCTCAACATATGCTTCCTTCTACAGTACACCATTTAAAAAAGTAAACTTAAAACCATCTACTACACTGGCCATACCTTATGTGTAACAATTACAAGACTTGATGATTTTATGCCTTACCATTAATGTAAAAGTTTATGTATAATCCACCCTTGCTTCCTATGAATACCCTTCGGCTACCAACATTGACTTTAATTTGTTGATTGAGCCATATGGATTCACTTCTCTAAAAATCCATTTTACTCCTATTAACTTCTTGTCAACTAGCTTATGCACAAGTTTCTATATGTTGTTGTTCTCAATCATTTCTAGCTTTTTAAGTATAGATTTGACCCATTTTTTAGACTAACAAGCTTCTTGAAAGTTTGTAAGTTTAAATTTAGTGTAATGGTAACTAATATATGGTTTTAATAACTCTTCAGCCCTCTAGGACCAGGTTCATTTTCTAAATTTAAAAAGGAATGATCCCTTGGTGATGTGGGTGCTGCTCTTGTTGTTGAACTTGGAGATGATCAAGGTATACCACGAAATTCTTATATGGTACCTTTAGACTCAGATTTAACTTCTAAATCTATAACAAGTTTTGCACCACTATCAGCAACTTATATTGAGCTACCACAATATCTCTTCTTTTAACTTGTTTTGCTCCCAGTTCCATATACCCTCTTTGAAAAATTTTACATCACTACTAACATTAAACTTTTAATCTTTTCAATTTCAAGGTTAAAGATCTTAAAATCCTTTGATTGTGAATTGCAACTTAGGAATACTCTCTTCTATGCCTTATTTTCCAATTTATGTCTATATACATTAGGAACATGCATATAGCATAATGAGCCAAGCACTGTTATGTGCTTAATTGATAGTTTGTGAATAGACCAGGCTTCAATAGGATTCTTGTCTTTTACTACCTTTGATGGTACTCTATTGAGTGGGTATATAGTTGTGTTAATAGCTTATGTCCAAAACTTTCTTCAAATTATTTTTTTTGTTAGTATAAATCTTGCCATCTTCATAATGGTTCTATTTTTCCTTTTCAGAGACACCATTCTATTGTGGAGTATAGGCTACTGTCAACTAGTGTTCAATCCTCTCGTCTTTACAAATTTGATCAAAGTTAGAAGAGGTATATTTAGTCTTATTATCTAACTCAAGAGTCTCCATTTTCTAGCCATTTTACCTTTCAATAGTTGCTTTGAACTTTTTGAAGATATGGAGGACCTCAAATTTTTATCTCATAAAGTAAACCCAAGTTATCGTACTGAAGTCATCTATGAACTAAATAAAATAGTTATTGTTGGTCTTTATGGCGCCAGCTTCAAGGAGGCTCTCAAAGAACTTTAAAATGGAAAAGACATTTTGTGTATTTTTCCAAGCTAGCAGGGCTCACAAATGCCAGTAGGTTTTTGCAACTATGGTCAATCTTTGACAAGCTCCTTTTTATGCATGTGGATTAATGAGTTGCAATGATAATACCCAAACTAGTTATGCCATAATTCTGACTCATGTAAATACAGAGTCATGCAATTTTCTTATGCATAATCTATCCCTAAGGGAAAACATATATTTTTATGGCTACATGAAGTACTTCAGCACTACTAGAATCATATACATTACACTTTTCATTTGTAAACTCTAATGAGTATCTATTTTTCATCATTTGACTTATATTTAACAAGCTCTAGTCTAAAGACGGTACCTAAATAACTTCTTGAATAAACTTAGTACCAGAGTTAGTTTTAATAACAAATAATCATTTTCTTACCACGTTGATATATGTTCCATTTCCAATCTTCACTTAACCAATAAGTTTTCTATCAAGCTTAGAGAAATCTTATTTAATGTTATTCATATTGTTGAAAAGGTGCTGTTTAGGTATTGTGTTTGTATAATGTCTAGTTTTGCTACATGGCAGGCTAAGAAGAGAAACTCATCACTTAACTTAGTTTTATACACATTTGCATGATGAGTTTGTTGTGAACTAGTGGTTATGTTGAATCAGGGTTGGAAATGTTATTATTGTTTTTATGTACAGAACATTTCAATGTGGTATATTATCTTACATATTTTGTATTACTTTTTTGTTTTCCAATAATTTTTCTCCAAGTGATTTGTCTGTTCTTTTACATATTTTTATTTCTCTTATTGCAGCTACCACATGGAGGAAATTTGTCTTTTTTGTAAACTTGTCATCCACTTGTTAATGCTTTAAATTCTAAGTCCCCTTTTCTTAAAAATGCCTAAAATAGTTTGGTTATAATTTATTTTTAATCTAGCATAAAAGGCTCCTTTTGTAATTTCCTTTTGTCTCTTTAACATCCTTTGTTCATATACTTGTAAGAATTTGATGTGCCCAGATTAATTTGCACTTGTAATGATAAAAGAGAAAGAAAAAGAAGAAGCAACCTGAACTTGATTGATAAGAGAATCTCACTATCAACGAGAACAAGAAGTTGGCATATCACACTCTTAGAAAAGAGATTAAAGAGTGAGAAGTTTTAATAATTAATTTGCCATTAAACACACTTATGTTTAGATAAGAAAGATTGCTTGGAAGCAATTTTAATTCCCAAATTCATTCATAGCCTTCATAAGTATTTCTAGTCCCTGATTTATACTATCTTGGAACATCCTTCCAAGCATAGGAAAGACCAAAATTAGTTAGAAACTAGGAACAACCTTTGAAGTATAAAACATATAAAAAAGGACATATAGAAAATATAAAAAAGGATACTTAATTAATGAGATTCTGAATTTAACTAATAAAACTTCAAAGGAACACTTAATTGCCTAACTAAATCAGTAACAAGTTCTTAGCAATGATTCAGCTCCATTTTAGGCAACTTGTACCATATTCTTGAATTTTCAAGTTTCAATTTATTCTTGGACTTAGATCAACAAAATAGACTTGGATCTAGCACTTATAATTTGACCCAAGTAATACTTAACTTACAAATCATAATCCTCATTACCCTGATGTAGCACATCATTTCCCTTTTGTTGAATAAGATTTACATAATTGGACCCAAGTAATACTTAACTTGCAAATCATAATCCTCATTACCCTGATGTAGCACATCATTTCTCCTTTGTTAAGTAGGATTTGCCCTCAAATCCTCATTGTCACCACTATTCAACCCATCTTCCAAGCATGGAGAAAGATCTTTGACATTGAATGTAGCGTATATATTATAGTCACCAGATAAATCTATTTTGTAAGATTGTCATTCACCTCTTCAACCACCCTGAAGGGCCTATTGACACGTGACATGAGCTTAGACTTCCTTTGACTTGGAGATCTTTCCTTGCAAAGATGAATCCAAACAAGGTCTCCTAGAGCAAAATAAACTCATTTTCTCCCTTAATCAGCCGCCTTCTTATAAGTTTCATTTGTTTTCTTAGTTTGCTTCTTAACTCTTTCATGCATAAACTTGACCAATTCAGCCTTCTTCCTCCCATTCAAACATACACTCTCGCTGATTGGAAGTAGTGCTAAGTCAAGTGATGTAATGGGATTAAATCCATAAACTACCTTAAAAGAAGAATGCTTTGTAGTACTATGCACACTTCGATTGTAAGCAAACTCAATGAAAGCTAAACACTCATCCCAATTCTTCAAATTCTTATTAATAACAATACGAAGTAAAGAAGAGAGAGTATGATTTACCACTTTAATTTGCCTATTAATTTAAGGATGGCAAGTTATGCTAAAGAGCAATCTTGTACCAAGCTTCTTCCACAAAGTTTTCCAAAAATAACTTAAGAACTTGGCGTCTCGATCGGACACAATACTATTTGGAATCCCATGCTATCTCATAATCTCCTTAAAGAACAAATTAGCAATATGCAAATCAGCAATATGAGAAATGTTATCAGTCTTGTGGCAAGGTACATAGTGACACATCTTTGAGAACCTATCATCTACCACCATAACTGAATCTTTTCCTCTTTGAGTTCAAGGTAACCTAAGCACAAAGTCTATGCTCAAATTTACCCATAGCTGATTTGGAATAGGTAATGGCATATACAAGCCATATGAAGTTTCTTTGCTCTTTGCCTTCTTACAAGCAATATACCTTTCAACGACTCGATGCACATATCAAATCATGACTGGCCAATAAAAGTGCTCTTTCACCATCTCTAAGGTATTCTTTTCACTAAAATGACCCATTAATTTACCGCTATGAGCTTCCCTTACAAAAAACTCATTAATGGAACTATTAGAAATGTAAAGTTGACCTAACTTAAACAAGTACCCGTTATGCCTACAACAACCATTTATAACTCCTTTCTCACATTCTTCATAGATGGATGCAAAATTTGGATCGTCCTTTTATTGACTTATAATCATTTTAAACCCTATTAGTTTAGCATTTAATAAAGAAATTAGAGCATACCTCATTGAAAGTGCATCTGCTATAATATTGACATTCCCTTTCTTGTGTCTAATCATGTAAGGAAATGTTTCCAAGAACTCCTCTAAGATTTTTTTCGCTTGTAGTGGAAGAGAAATTTCTGCATTTGGAATCACATCCTTTACTATAAGAATGAAAACAGAATCATGGTTAGAAAGTGCTTGCTCCACTTCCTTTTTGTTGACAAACAAACTTTATTTCTTTCCTTTCTTATTCACAAGTTGGTCTGTTTGAATTTGTTGTGGACTGAGAGGCGCCAACATAGTGTTTCTTCCATCTTTTGTAAAAGAATATATATGCTTGAACCCATCATAAATAGTCTACCTATCATATTGCCAAGACCTTTTAACAAAAGATAACTAGCATTCATAGAAACCACAGCGCACAATACTTTGTTCTTGTAAGACCTGCCAATTAAGAGAGGTACTACAACCTGTTGGGTCACCTTCACATCACCATCATTGTTAAGCCACTGTAGTTTATAGGAGTGAGGATGCTTAATAGTAGTCAAATTGAGTTTATCTACGAAGCTAGTGGAAGCCACATTAGTGCAATTACCTCTATCAATTATCACACCACAAACTTTATTATGGATTGTTCACTTTGTATAGAAGATATTATCCCTTTGCTCATTGTCTATGTTTGCCTGTGCATTCAAAATTCGATGAACCACTAGCATCTCTCCAACATCAGCATATTCTACCACATCCTCCTTATAATCCTCATTGCTTTTTTCAAATTCTACCTCATCCTCACTCTTCATTTCCTCTTGTGACTCCCTAAGGACCATCACCTTTTTATTTGGACATTCAGATGCAATATGTCCATGACCAAGGCATTTGAAGCACTTGGTATCCCAACTTCGTTTTGGAGGATTTGCACTTGCCACTTTCTTTTTCTCCTTAGACATGGTTGTTAGTAGTTTGGATTCTATCAGCTCTGCAACCCCTTTTGAAATAGCAGTGGAGAAGTAGATATGTAGCTAGTAAATTTTACATCAAATGAATGAGCCAAACTAGGTTTATAGCCTCCTTTCTTCCATTATCTCTCCATCTTGATAGCAAGTTTAATTATATTCTGTAAGAAAACAAACAGTTGATATTCTACTATATTGGCAATTTCACCATTTAACCCACCAATGAACCTTACAATGGTTTGTTCTTGAGGTTTTTGCAACTCACATCTCATCATCAGCATTTCAATCTCTTTTACGTAATCTTCCACAAACATGCCCCATTGCCTTAGGCTTTGAACCCTAATATACAACTCCTATTTGTAATATTCAAGCAGAACCATTTTTCCATTAGTCTTTTTATAACTCTCCAACTTGTCACCTCCTCTATACCATCCCTCCTTCATTGTGCTTTAAGGTTTTCCCACCACAAATTGGCATAATCAGTGAATTTAAGGGCTACCAACTTGCACTTCCTTGCTTCAAAGTATTCTTGACACTCGAATATTTTTTCTACCCGTTGCACCCATTCTAAGTATTTTTTGGGGGAACTTGTACCTTGGAACGATGGAATTTTCATCTTTATATTACTTCCCATATGCCATGGTTGCCTCCTTTGCCAAAGTTACTTCTTTGCTCCATCTTCTATTCTGGGCTCATCTTCATTACCTTCACTATCACAAACTGGCCTTCGAAGCACTTGGTGATCACACTGTTTAGGTTGTTAAGGCATGGCCAGCCTTTCTAAGGCCTGTGTCATACGATTAGGATGCTCCATCATCACTTTTTGTTGGTGTTGAAATCTCATAATTTGAGCCTGTTCTAAACTCATTCCCTTTGGAAGGGAAGGAGTTTCTTACTCTCCATACATGATTTGAATGGTACGACACTCCCTCATGTGTTTCACTTAGTTTTTAAATGTTACCAAAGCCTAAGCTCTAATACCAATTTGATGTGCCTAAGTTAATTTGCACTTGTACTGATAAAAAAAGAAAACAAAGAAGCAACTTAAACTTAATTGATAAGAGAATCTCGTCACAAACAAGAATAAGAAGTTGAAATGTCACATTCTTGGAAAAGAAGATTGAAGAGCGATATGTTTTGATAGTTAATTCGCCATTAAACACATTTATGTTTAGATAAGAAAGATTGCATATCAGCACTTTTAATTCCCAAATTCGTTCATAGCCTTTACATGTAGTTCTAATCCTTAATTTATTCTATCTTGGAACATCCCTCCAAGTGTAGGAATGTCCAAAATTAATTATGAACTTGGAACAACCTTCCAAGTATAAAAAATAAAAAAAAGAGCATGAAGAAAATATAAAAAAGGATACCTAACTAAATCAGTAGCAACTTCTTAGCAGTGATTTAGCTCCATTTTGGCAACTTGCACCATATTCTTGGATCTTCAAAATAAAC
>STGP01033081.1:2592-14766 GCA_004918865.1 Caryocar brasiliense
AAACGAAAAATTTAAAATGTTGACATCCTTTTGCACGTCTAACTTTTGTTCAGTCGTGCGATGTCGTCTATGTCCTTTTATTTATAATAATAATAAGAATAATAGGAATAATAATAATTAAATAATAGGATATTAAATAAAATACAAATAAATTAAAATAAAATAGATTACTTTAAATTAAAATTACTTCAAATTAAATTAGTATTGTTTATTAAAATATTTTCCATAAAATAAATTATTTTAAATGAGTTCTATAGCTTTCAGAGACATGCTAAATACTTAAAGCTAACCCGGAGGTAAGTTTTACATGAGATTAATTAATATTTTAATCATAATTAGTTATTTTAAAAATTTATATTAATTGTTATCATACATTCTTATACTGTAAGATTTTATATAAAATAATTTAATTATAGTGAGTTTTTTAGTTTTCAGAAATAAGCTGAAAACTTAAAATAAATTTATAAAATAAAAATTGATGAATTCGTAAACAAATTTTGATAAGTTTGTAAATAAAATTTGGCGAGATTAAATATTATTTTTATTATAATTATGTCATGCACTGTGTCAAAAACAGAGCATATAAAGTATCAAATTTCTTTTTCTTTTAGTTATTGATCCTTCATTAGTCACATTACAGGCACATATGACATGACATTCACCACTTCATTCAAAACGTCATAAATATTTCATTTCAATATCAATTGAAAATCAAGAACATAAGCGTAATGGATTTGGCCATCTGAAAGACCATCAAAATATCAATAACATCATTACAATGAATATCCAACAAATCCAATAATATCCTAAACTATATGTAGTGACATAATATTGTGTGCCCTGTGCTACTTCAGCATCACCTGCACAAATCTTTATGAGAAAACAATTTTCTACGACTGGGATAACTCCTAATCTTGTGAACTTGTGTAATCAATCAACTATCTTTGCAAACTGAGTGGATGAACCAAAATAGTCAAGTAGGGTTATAGCTGCTAAGCCACTTAAACAAACAAAATACAAGTATATCATACAGCATAACACAACAACATCATACCATGTAACATAACAAAGTAAAATCATACCATATAGCTTAACAAAATTATTAACATAGCAAAATCATGTCATACCTCACAGCCATTCATGCTCATCATCAATCATAACATGTCAACATCATCATCAACCATAACATTATCATTAGTCATAATACGTTATTATCCATTAAAAAATTCATAATGTCAATGATTATCTAATATGTATGAGTGATGTGTAGAAGGTGACCTCTTATTAGAATTTCAAAGTTTGAGAGTAAACTCCTCAGAGTTGGCCAAAGCCTCAATATAAAAAAAATGAGCTCATATCAAAATAACTGAAATCCATGCACAGAGTTTATCCGAATATCCAGAGTTCAGAGTAGAGTTGCTGCAGCGTATCTTACGGAGTTCCTAGTCCTAACTTAATGTATGTATGCATGTAAAACAATCCATGATCGTAGTATCACATATCATCAATGTATATAACTCGGAGTCATCAGCCATTCACATAATTCAGAGTTATCATTCTTTAACATAATTTAGAGTTATTGTTTATTCATTTATAAAGATTAATACACATATTTTAGAGCCATCATTCATTGCTTTATAAAGAACATATAAATTTCAAGCAAGAACCACCTATTCATCAATAGTCTAATCATCATTCAAAAGTTCGTATCATTATCAAAGGACACATCAAACGTGTATTCTAAGATACCAAACTTTATTCACATAATCTTAGCATGCTTACATAAACTTGCTTACAAACAATTAGTCAATTATAATAAGCTAATACTTTAACTCTTAGTCTCATTAATTCAATCAAATACCTTACCCAATCTTAAATCAAGTTTATTAAACCATATTAGACCCTTTACTAAGTCTTATGTGATCAAGAAAATTAATTAGATTTATCAAATTCCCTTTCTTCTCTTTTTGTTTCCTTTTTCCTCTTTTCTGTCCAAAAAACATGGGTAGGCCGTATTATTCCACCCAATAACATGGGTAGGCCGTGTTATTTATCCTAATAACACAAGCAAGCTATATTCCTATTTACAGATTCATTTTTGAATTTTCGCTCAAACTAAATTCTTCCTAAATCAATTTTAATCCTTTTAGTTTAATTAGGTTCAATTCTCGAGTCATTTCCTATTTTTAATTAATTATTTAAATCCAATTTCATGCATTGTATCTACATTTACATGATCTACGCTTACTATTAAAGTTTAGTCTTAATTAGATCAGGTTTTGCTTTATTAGAACGTCACAAAACCTTTCTAAACCTTCTTACCAAGTTAAACTTCAATCATATAATCAATCAAGATCAATAATAATAGAGAATATAATCAATCACGATCAATAATAATAGAGAATCATGTAATATAAATCACAATCATGTTTGCATACACATAACCGACCACAAAATCAGCATTAACACCAAACTTGGTTTGTGGGACTCTAGTAAAATATGTTTGAACACTCCAAGATGATCTTTAAGAACCTCCAATTGATCCTCTAAAGCTTGTTGATGGTTTAGGTTCCAAGAATCTTAAATTAAGGTGTCTTTTGGGTAGGATCTTAGTGATTTTTGTGAGTAGTTGGCAAAAGTGAACCTTGGAAGAGCAAGAATGGGTTAAGAACATGTCTCTTTAGTTTTTCTTAAATTATGAACGTGTGTCTCTTTGTTTTATATGATTTAAGTTGTTTTATAAGACTAGGAAGATTGAATTCTAAATTAGACTAGTTTCCTAATCAAATTAGAAGTCTATACAATATAAGAATAATAATTATCTTCTTTATCTTCCTTATATATCTAATAAAAATATAGAACTTTTTTATTTGCATTGTTGGGCCTCCATAATGCATATTACCTTATAGGCTTCGATTCAATATGTAGTTATTGAGCTTACTGGGCTATTTTTTCAAAGCCACTGATTTTCTTTCCAATGTCTATATTACTTACATAACAAAATAAAGTGCTTTTCTAAAGTATTGAGCCTAAACAAACTATTACTAATATTTAATTATTTATTAAGGTCTACCTAAGACCTATTTATCAATTATCACACATATCATAGCCTATCAAAAAAATAAATGAAAACTATATATGAAAATAACACCTTAAAATTCTTTAAACAAATCAAGTATGGCACATAAGTCACATCAAAGCAAAAATAAGTCTTATTAAAATATTTCTAAGCATTCATCTAAAAACTTCTAGGCCCTAAATTAGATCGTTACAAACCAACTATTCAAAAGAAAATTAAAAATTATATTATCCTTAAAAACAATAGGATCATGCATTGTGGTTTCAAAAATTTGTATTATTCCTAATAATAATTTGATTGTATATAATTGCTCTAAAAATTTATATTTTTATTGTAATTAATTATTTGAAAACTTATTGTTATTTTCTAATGTGTAATCATTCATCATTATAAAATATATGAACATGCATTTCATACATTCTGAGTCCATGGACTAGTCACTTTTGTGACTCTGCAGTTACTACTACAACTATTTGATTTGTGGCCTTTGGTTAATATTTGAACGCACCTTTGGGCTAATTGATTGTGGCCTTTGGGCTATTTCAGTACCTACCCCTATTTGGTACAAGCTTTTGGCTAACCCTTTAAACGAGAAGCTTGCTTCCAAATGAGGAGTGACCGGTACATTGTGTTCATGTAGTCATATTTATTTATGTTATTAATTTGATAAAACTAATTGATATTAATTAATCAAATGAGTGTACGACTAATTATTAGTTGTACCTATCATTATGAAAAAAAAAAAGTCTATTCATCATGTGAGTGTGAAACATATTTTAAATATATTGAGAGTCATAAATTTGAATAATGGATCAAATGTATGGCAAATTTTATTATGTCTAACATTTCGATAAATGCTTATTAATTTATGAATATGCAGTGAAATTGAAATACATCAAAATGGTTAAGTTCGTATTATTTATATTATTCAAAATTGATAAATTTTTTTGTTAATATTATGATGAGATGTGTGTAAGAGGTATGAATATTATGATAGTTATTTTTGAAAAAACAAAAATTGTAAGGGTGATATTACATGAAAATTTCAAATTATAACATCCATACAATTTATATTATCAGAGTGGAAGCGTAAATATAACCTTATACTCTCATCTAGCACACTATCACTCAATTTTACTAAGGATGGTTTATTGACTGCCCAAGTCCAAATTAGTAATAATGGTATTAGAATGTGATGTAACGACCTAACTTAAGGCCTAGAAATTTTTAGATGGATATTTGTAAATCTTTGATAAGACTTATTTTTGTTTTAACATAACCTATGTGCTTTACTTGATTCATTAAATGCTATGAGGTATTATTTTTATATATAATTATGATTTATTTTTCTTTGATATACTAAAATATGTGTGATAAATGATAAAAGAGCTTCAAGTAAACCATGATAAATAATTGGATACTAGTAAAAGCTTATTCAGGCCTAATTGTTAAAAAGAGGTTTATTTTATTACATATATAATATGGACCTTAGTAAGAAGATTAGTGGCTTTAAAAATTAGCCCACTCAGCCCACATATGTGGCTTTAGTCAATTTCTATAAAGAAATAGGAATAGTAGAAATCTAATATAAGAAATAATAACTATTCCTTATTTTATAGATATATAATTGAAATAGGAAAACTAGTCTATTTCAAAATCCTAGCCTTCCTAAGTTTTATATAATAACCGAAACCCTAAAGAATAGCCATCTACATGTCTTAACTAAGAAGAAGACACATCCAAAAATATTTTTTTGCTTCCCGAAGTTTTCTTCGCAAACGACTTACAAAACTTACCAAAACTCTACCTAAACGAAACCTTAAATTGAAACCTTTTTAACCTAAGCTGTCGACAAGCTATAGAAGATCAATTTGAAGGTACTTGGTGTGTGTTAGAGGTCATCTTGGTGTGCTTATATTTGTTTTGATAAGAGTCTCTTTAAGCAAGTTCAGTGTTAATATCAATGTTATATTTGGTTGTGCATGTGAAAGCATGGTTGTGATCTTTTATACACAATTCTATGTTGTTAATGGCTTCGAGTTGGATTCATGATTGGCTTATGACTTGATAAGTAGTTTAGGATGGTATTGTGACATTTTAATGAAGTATAATAAGATTTAATAACGGTTGGACATAAGTAGTAAGTTTAAATCACCTAAATGTAAGTATGATGCGTGAATTAAACTTAAATAATTAATAAAACAATAGGAAACAACATGATAATTGAATCAAATTTAGCCAAAAAAGATTAAAATTGGTTTATAAAGGATTTAGGTTAACGAAAATTTGATAAATCTAGTCATAAGAAGAAATATGCCTAGACTATGCAATATAGGAAGTTGCATGCCCAACCCGTATTTGTTTATTTTTATGGTTTTCGCAATAAAAGAATTAACATGGCTCTGCTGTATAAAATTTGATAAGAAACATGACCATGTAAAAGTTACAAAATCAAACTTTGGCTAACACAACCTGCCCATGTAATTTGAGGAAAAATAACACAACCGTGTTTTTAGTAATAGAAGGAAAATTTAGTTTACATGCCATAGCCGTGTCTTTTAGGATAAAAACACACTTTGACCATATTTTTTAGATAGAAAAGAGAAAAAGAAAGGAAAAGGGAAAGGAAAAGAAAACTTGATGAATGCGATTCATATTCCTTGAATTGTTATGATTGGTTTGCAGACTTTTAGATTATGTTTGAGATCTTAAGGATGATATGATCTTGTTTTAAAGATTGATTGGATATTGATGCGATTTTTATGAATGAATGATGATTCCAGAGTCTATGAATTGATGAGATATCAAGTGTTATAAATCATGCATATAATATCATAGTCATAATTGGTTTGCCATGCATTTATGCATTGAGTCCAAACTAGGTACTCCTTGCGTTCTGTGAATGCACTATAGCAGCAACTCCATTGTGAATATGGATCTTTGGATCAATTTCATTTATGTATTGACTTCGGTCAACTCCATTTTGAGCTCATTATATAATTTTTAAGGCTTCGGCCAACTCCAGAGAGTTTACTCTCAAAACTAATGATCAAGAATTACCTCTTGTGCATCATTCATACATACTTATAAGGCTATTGACATTATAGATTTTTAAATGGATATTGATGTACCATGATTGATGATATGATTAAATGGATTTTAGATATGATATGATGAATGTGATTGCTATATTGTTATGTTTATGTTTTATTTGTTAGAGTGGTTGAGCAGCCATAACCCTACTTTGTCATTCTGGTATACTCACTTAGATTTACTAAGGCTAGTTGAATGATTACTCAAGTTTGCAATATCAGGAGATACCCTAGGAATAGGAATTGCTTTCGTATAAATTCATTTAGGTGATGCAGAAGTGGCATAGGGCGCACAGCACTATGTCACTATATGTAGTTTAGGATTTTATTTGGATTATTGGATATAACTATTGATGATGTTTATTGATATTTTGATGATCTTTTGGATGGCCACATACATTTTGTTATTGTCATTGATTATTTAATTAATTGATTAATGAATATTTAGGATGTTTCGAAATGAAGTTATGTTGCATGTTATATCTTATACACTTATAATGTGATTAAAGAAGGTTTAGTAAATAAAAGAAAAAGAAAATTGGTACTTTTGTATGATCTGGTTGCGGCTCAAAGCATGACATGTTGTTTGGCATTAGTGCACTAGGTTATGATTCTAAAAGAACCTTTTTATATGAATTGGATTGATATTATTTGAAACTTATATGATTTATATGTATTGCACCATCACTACATCAATTATTACACATTAGATACGCTACTCACTATACTTGTGCTTTTTTTGGCATCTTAGGATCATGGCTAACTTTGCCAATATAGTTAAAAGCAATTTGAGGCAAGGTGCCAATATTCCAGTAAACCCTCAAACCTTAGTCTTTCCTGCCAATCTTAGAGCCACCCCTGAAAACCAAGAGTACCTCGTAGAGAACTTTGCCCACTTGTAGACCTAACTTTAGCAAAACTAGCTAAGTTGCTATACTCCAACCCTTATAGGCAGAATTCCACCCCTTATGACAAGCTTAGGAAGTATGGTACCATTGATTTTAAAGGAACAATAGATTACATAGCTACTAAAGCTTGGTTGGAAAGGATTGGATAGGTGTTTGTTTAGTTAGATAGTAATGACAAACAAAAATTTAAATTTGAAGTCTCTCTATTGCAGAAGGATGCGTACAACTAGTGAAAAATGGTTCCAAATAGTATGGTGCACCCACCTATCTTGACTTGGGAGGACTTTAGGCACGAATTTTGAGAGAGGTATGCACCCTCTATCTATGTTGATGCTAAAAGGAAGGCCTTTTTAAAGTTAAAACAGAGGAATAAAATGATGGAATAATATGAATTGGAGTTTACCCAACCATTACTGTATGTGACAGTTATAGTACCAACAGAGGTTAATAAGTGCTATAGATTTGAGCAGGGCCATAGGATGCCAATCATGCAGTATATAATTCCCCATAGACTATCTAATTTCTCACAGGTAATGGACACTTCAATTTTAGTGGAGCAAATGGAATTGTAGAAATTTGGGAAGAATGAAGGGTTTACGAGGAAAGAGAACTTTAAGGGACCTCCATTGAAAAGAGGTAATTATTCTACTGGCCTAACCCAATCTTTTCTAGGCCCAATTCCCAATCCAATAATGTGACTAGGCCTGCCCAATCTTATGAAGATAGTGTGGTTATATCATCCTTTGGATTTCCAAGACAAGATAGGAGTAGGAGTAAGACTATAAATCTTATGAAGTGAAGCAATTAAAGAACAAGTGAATCCCATTAGTGAAAATGTTATAGAAGAATTATACGAGTAAGGAAGCTATTTAGGAACGTAAGGCAGATATAAAACAACAATACCCACAATTAATTTAACTTGTTAGGCTAAATTTTGAGGACAAAATTTCTTAAGAGAGGGAGAATTTGTAATGACCCAACTTAGAGCCTAGAAATTTTTAAATAAATATTTAAGAAATTTGTTAATAAGAATTGTATTTGCTCTGACATAAATTATGTACCTTATTTAGTTTATTTAATTATTTTTAGGTATTAATTTTCACATATAGTTTTCATTTATTTCTTTGTTGTTCAAAGATATATGTGATAATTAATAAATGGGCCATAGGTAGACAATAGTAAATAATTTGATATTAGTAAAAATTTGTTTAGGCCCAATAATTTAGAAAGGGTTTTATTTTATTATGTAAATAATATGGACCTTAGTGAGAAAATTAGTGACTTAAAAAAAAATAGCCTATTAAGCCCAATAAATACATATTAATTCGAAGCCCGTATGAAATATGGATAATGGAGCCCAACATAAGAAATAAAAAGAGTCTCATATTTTTATTAAACATATAAAGAAGATACTTAGTATTATTTTACTGTATAGACTTTTAATTTAATTAGAAAACTAGTCTAATTTAGAGTTTAATCTTTCTAAGTCTTACAAAACAACTTAAATCCTATAAAACAAAGGGTTATATGTTTGGAATTAAAGAAAAACAAGAAAGACACGTTCTTAGACTATTCTTACTCCTCCAAAGTTCTCTTTTGTAAACTACACATAAACCTCACCAAAATCCTACCAAAAGAAACCTTAATTCAAGATTTTTATAACACAAACTATTAACAAGCTTTAGAGGATCAATACACATTTTGTTAGAGTCCCACAAACCAAGTTTGGTGTTAATGCCGATTTATTACTTGGTTACGCATGTGCAAGCATGATTGCGATCTATTATATATGATTTTTTGTTATTATTGATCTTGATTGGTTTTATGATTAAAGTGTGACTTGGTAGGATGGTTTGGGAAGGTCTCGTGATGATTTCATGAAGCATAATTTGATTTAATAAAGGTTGGACTTAAATAGTAAGTCTAGATCATGTAGAAGTAGGTGTGATGCATAAAACTATATTTAAATAATTAATTAAAAATAAGAAATGACCTGATAATTTAACTCAATTAAGCTAAAAATGATGAAAATTAATTATACGACCTACCCGTGTTATTTAGGGGAAAAACATAGCTTGCCCGTGTTTTTGGGATAGAAAAAAAAAGAAGAAGAAAAAAGAAAGAAAAGAAAAGAAATTTGATATATCTAATTAATTTTCTTCATCACATGGCTTAGTAAAGGGTCTAAGATGGTTTAATGAACTTGATATAAAATTTGGTAAGATTTTTTATTGAATTAATGAGATTTAGACTTAAAGCATCAACTTGTTATGATTGATTGATTGTTTGTAAAGCTATTTGAACATACTTAAGATTATGTGAATGAAATTTGGTATTTTGGAATACATGTTGATGTGGCCTTTGATAATGATAAGAACTTTAGGAATGATGATTGAACTCTTAATGAAAAAGTAATTCTTGTTTTGAGGATTTATGTGATCATTATAAATGAATGAATGACGACACCGAGATCTTTATGAATGAATGAATTATTACTCTGAATTACGTGAATGAATGATAACTCTGAATTATGTGAAAGAATGATAACTCTGAATTATGTGAATGAATGATGACTCTAAACTATGTACATTAAAGATATTTGATACTATGATCATAAATTGTTTGATATGCATGCATGCATTAAGTTCGGACTAGGTACTCCTTATGTTTTACAAACGCGCTGCAGTAGCAACTCCTTTATAAATATGGATATTTAGATCAACTCCATTATAAATGTGAATCTTCAGATTAACTCCATATATAGATTACGGTCACTTCGTTATATGCTCATTTTATGATATTGAGGCTTCAGCCAACTCCGAAGAGTTTACTCTCAACTCTGATAAGGAGTCTCCTCCCGTGTACCATCCATACATATTGTATGATTATTGACATTATGGATATTTAAATGGATATTGATGTATTATGATTGATGATGATTTATAGGGGAAAATATAACTTCTTTTATAGCTCAGTTTTGTATTGTTTTGTTAGAATATCATGTATAATAAGTAGTATTTTAAGTCAAATTCTATTGTTTTCAAGTTATGGTAGTAATTCATAAGAATGGAGCTTATCGTAGCCTTTTCTTACGTTTTCCAAATCTTGATCTAACCAATGGTAAAACCAATAATACACAGAGATAATAGAGCAAGGAAAGAGCAACTAAAGCAAAGGAAAAATAAAGTTTTGAACTAAAAACACGTCTTACCCGTGTAATCCAAGCCAAAACACGGGCAAGCTATGTATTCCATCACATTACGACAAAGAAACAAAGAAAAACATGAGTTGGCAGTGTTATATTACATGGTCGTGTAATCCAAAACACGGGCGTGTACCTCAAAGCACAGGCACGAAAAAGTTCCAGAAGCAAAAAATGAAAAATATGGCCTGGCCATGTAATTTGGTCAAAAAATACGGCTTAGCCATGTTTTCTGGGAAACCTAATTTTCTTTCTATTTAAAGGCTCTTTTCTACATTCTTTGGGGGAGGAATCCTAAAGAAAAATATTTAATACCTAGCCATCAAAAACCAACCTCTAGGAAAATATAAGAATAATTAAATAAAATAAAATAATTAAACTTCAAACCTAACCTACTACCTAAAAATTACTTGGGGGTGAAGAGATCAAAATGCCCCCAAGCCAAAGTTACTTTCAAATGGATTCTAGTGGTAAAATAGTCCAACTCAAAATCTAACATGAATATGGGAATTCCAAACAAATCAACATGTACAATAATTTATCTCTAATAACGTGGCATCTCAAATCATCGAAAAATATGTCCAATATGTCTAGAAACGATCAAAATAAGTAATTTACTTTACCAAGGGTATTTTTATAATTTCATAATTTCTAATGAAACTCAATCATTTCAAAGCATCAAAAAACACTCACAAACATATACTAAGACATCCAATAATTTTTTCTAATTTTTTGAGCCCATTAACTATTTGTCATTAATTATTTTTAATAAATTATCATAAATTAATAAAAATACTTAATAACTACAAAAATTTCAAAAAAATTTCTATAACTTCATTAAGTCAAACTCATCCATAATTTAACTTTATTAAAGCATCATACCCTATCTCAAATGTGAGAGGCTTGCTCCACTAAGGAGGCTCTTCTAGACTTACCAAGCCTCCAAGAGTTTTTGGAAGCTTCCACTATCTTCCGGATTACTCCACAAGGTTCTAGACCCTTCTGCCATGCTCCAAATTCTTCCACCAAGTTTCGGAGTCTTTTATACCCTTCTGTCATGTTCCGGACTCTTTCGGAGCATTTTGGACCCTTCTAAGACATGCTGGCGCGCTTTGGAGCCTTCCAGCACACGCTGGCATGCACTGGATCCTTTCGGCACATGCTGGCATGAGCTGGATTCTTCTGGCACATGTTGGCCAGCGCTGGACCCTTCCGAAGTCTTCCATAGCTGTGGGTAGGACACTGGCACATGCTGGCGCGCGCTGGATCCTTTCAGTACATATTGGCGTGCGTTGTATCCTTCTTGGACCTTCTGTTCCCTCTTCTGTTGGCACGTTCCGGACCCTTCCAATACTTTTGGCACCCTTCCTACGTCACACTCCAAGCTCATCTAGAGCCTTCCGGACAGCTCCACACTTCCTACCTTACATCCAGTGCGTTTTGGATGCCTCTATAGACACAGCTGCTAGTGCCAACCTACTGGCACCTTCGTCTACGGCCTGCCATCCCTCCAGCAAGTAGCTTTCTATAAAAACAAAGTAAGGGTTGCAAAAAATTTTGGCTAACCAGCCACACACGTTTCGTACATGACACGTAACAGGGCCAGCAATGTTTCTACAACCAAAATACATGCTTAATTAACAGCAATGTTCATTGACAAGATTACCATCAAATATTGTACAAACTAAACTTGGGTTGATTCATCATTATATCATGTTTATAAAAAAAGAACGATAAAAGCATTCTGCCCTATGCAAGAACTTTGGGAAACTTTGAAATACCTCAAAAAATGAGATGTTAGAATTTTAGAGAAAAGAGGAAAATGAGATTTTATTATTTGTGTGTTTTCTCTAATTATAGATAAACTGTCTTTATATAGACAGAACTACTATA
>STGP01033197.1:4797-15797 GCA_004918865.1 Caryocar brasiliense
CTACTGGATCAAGAAAGCAACGAGCTTTGGGGAACCAAAACTTTGGCGGCGGGTTGGTTGACCACTAACAACAGAAGAAGCTCCCATTTTGGACAAGACATACCATCATCGCCTCCGACGCCCAGTTGATGTCCGGGCGGAAATCACTCTTTTGAAACCTCTCTCTTGGTTTTTCTTTTATAGCAACTCTGTTCGAAGCATCGAGTTTATAACCGATACCAGCGAGTGAGTGTCAAGACAGAAGCATTGACCACTTCCAAATTACTGTTTTGACCCGTCCACATAAATGACCCTTTTAATTTGGGAGTGCAGAGAAGAACATCAACGTTGGAATCTTATAACAAACGCAAGGCTCTAAATTACGTTGGAACATGAGTAAAGTACATGTTCAAGCGCAATACACACTTCTTACTTCCAAATATATTTGATTAAAGGAAAAGATCGATAAGACTCTTCAGAACACACAAGCGTGCATGGACACGCAAAAAAGAGTTCCCCCCATCACAATAACAGGAATTTCTTGCAATGTCCTCCTTTTCAAGGGGGGAAAAAAACAAGGTTATTAGAAAAATTTTATTGAAATTAATCTTATACTTCTGCACATCAACATTCAAGCTCGGTTGTGCCATCTCCACCTCTGTCCTACCTCCTCAAGAACTTTAGCACGGGCTTGGTTTTTCCTTGCCTCATCCTCTACCAAAGATCTGCAACATTGTGTTTCCATCAATTAGAAACAGACAAAATCACAATTTCGGCAGACAGACCCTCAACTTGGAAAGTGAAAAGTTCCAGCCCTTTGATTATAGAAGATATTATTGCCTTTGTATCAAGAGAAAATGATTCTGTATGCATTATGTGAAAGAAAAAGTCTAGCCTAGCGGTGACATTGATCACTTGGACGAGGAAAAGGAAAAGAATTTTAGATCAATCTTACTACCAAAAGCATGGACTCTGCAACGTAAGTTAGACACTATATTAAAGAGCGTGCTTTGTTTTCAAGAGGAAACAAAAGCACTGCGTGTACAGATGCATGCAAGCAACTGCCGCCACTAGAGTTCTAGCTTTTAGAGAATGAAGCACTTTCATTATTCCCAACCCCACAGCATGCTTTTTGCATTCACATTCGATTAAACAGGCACTTCATAGAAGATGAAAGAAGCTCCAAGATGAAATGGACATTACTTAATGCCAAAAGTTAATAAAGAATTGATAGCCAATTCCCATGATAAAAAAGCCATAGTAATAATTCTACCCACCATCAGTGTTTCCTAGGCCCCTACATCTGACCACTGCTCAAACCAAAAAGAAATGGCATCAACTCTGGGCGTAATATTGAAAGCAAATTCCAGATAAAGAAGTTTCACATCAGTGACATAGCAATGATGACGATTGATCACGATACTGATAACTAAAATCAAGTGAAAGAAGCATCCATTGAAATCTATACCTAAGAAATTGAAGAGCTTTAACTTCAGCTTCCAGTTCAGATTTTGTATCAAGCATCTGTTCCTGTCTTGTCCGTAACTCACTGAGCAATTCATGAACATTTGACTGCTCAGTTTCATATGTTGCCCTCTCAGATGCACGTTTTTCGGACATCTCATCAACCTCTTCCTTCAGATTGAGAAGTAGTTGCCTCTGACAGTCCATAGCTGACTTCTCCTTCAAATATTCTGCAGAAGTTTTTTCCTGAACAATTTTCTCTCGTTCCAAATCACTTAAAGTAATAAAATAATGTTTCTCAACCTCAGAACCATGGTTTCTTTCTTCTTTCATCTTCTCATCCCAAAACCTTTGTATGTCTCCTCTTTCAAGCAACTCAGACCTAATCTCTTCAATTGCAGCTTGCTTCAATGCATTCTGAGCTTCTAGTCTCAAGATTTCATCATTAACAGCTCTTTTCATCCTACCACTTGTCAGTGCCACTGCTGCTTGTCCCTTTGTTGAAGGTTTGTTTGGTTGAAACCGCCTGCTCTGTCCTGTAAAAATTTGAACATGGGTTCATCATCTTCATATGTAATTTCCTGGCATGAGCTTTTTATACCACAAAATTGTCCGGATAGCATCTTGAAGATATGTTGCAAGTATACCATTTCAAAAGAATTTATCCATGATGATTGCAAATGAGCTTTTCCCCCCTGGGCTATGAGTTTAAATCGAAACTCAGTGTATTCCTAGTAATTCCTCATCCAAAACAGGGCCAGCACCAAAAGTTAACTAATTACACACAGATTTGTGATTTTATTGAAAGAATTTTTTGCTCATACCATCATCCATAATCGACCCACATGGAAGGAAATTAATTTTCATATTCATTTGTGTCTATATATGCATCTTGGATATAATCATTAATTCTATGCAAATTTTCCAACGAAAATATGATTCTCCTTGCAATGCTGAATGAAAAAGAGCAAGAGCAAGGAGGAGGGAGAAAGGGAATATATACCAAAAACATTTCTGATTATGCTCTTGTTCTCAGCGAACAAGTCAATAAAAAGTTCAGGTGATGCATCTGAACTGACCTCCTTCAGATCCATATAACCTTGTTTTGTTGTTGACATCTGAACTGTAGACAAGTCAGGTTTTGAACACTAGTAAAAACATCAAGGTGACTTTTATCTTTACTAATCAAACTCACAAATTCATGAATCACAAATCTGAAATATATTCTACCTGTTCTGTTATTCTTGACATGAATCCGTACTCTAACTGAGCCTTCCAATTGATCAGATCCTGCCGGCAAATGAACCTATAGTACCAAACGTTCTTTATTGAGTGGAGAAGACAATAAGTCCCTTCTTTGAACAATAAATACATAAAATTAAACGCATAACTCAAAGTACTGAAAATTTCCACATGTTAGTGTACATGTCATACCTCTTAGGGTAAAAGAAGGTGCATTCAACTCCTTTTGAACTCCCTGATAGCTTGCTAGGTGTGATGCCCGCCTCTGCTAGGGCTAGTTCACAAACACAGAACTAAACATTTGAGAACATCTTACCACAAGCCATCAATATGAACCACAAATCAAACCTTACCTTGGACTGATTCAAAATCTGGATCTTCGATAGCCATATCATCAAATGCAGAAATCATGGAACCAGTGAGTAATATCGATTGAACAATTCGATGCTTTGGGTTTCTAAGAGAGAGTGAATAGCGAGTTAGAGACCTCAAAGTACTCTTAGGATTTGAAATGGTTAATTGCATCAGGTGCATAGACCAGTAACTACCTTTCCAGTGATGAATTTAGACGGACTAACCATCTTGCATATTCCCTTCTAGTGCATAGCTCATCAGCCCTTATGTCATCTTCAATTATCTGTATACCTCATACACAATGATGATATCCATGCTCAGATCTAAATCTAAATCTCTATTCACAACAGAGTACACGATCACGCTACTACTAAAATATAAAGAAACTGCAATATAATTCAGAATTCGTAGTAGATTAAATACAAACCATTCTTTGGCAGGGGAAAAGAAAGTAAATTGCTCATAATCAGGCAGAAACAATAAGATGTGGTTAGCATTATGAGATATGTACTAAAAAATATGAAGATAATTATATCTTCAACTCCAACAAATCATGTGTTTCTACATAAGAAATAAGTGTGCATGTCCTCAGCTTTTTTTCATAAATTCCTCCCCATTGACCAGAAAATTAGAATTTTAGCATTCTGGAATACACCTACAAATTTCATTTAGGCGTTGCAAGTACAAGATTAGGATGGAAATGGAATTTTAACTCAATGAGACCATGAAGTTGTCTGACTGAGAACTATATAGATGGTTGTTGAGAAGATAAAACTTTCTGGCTGCAGAAAAAAATTACAAAAGCAAACCTTGAGCTTCTTCAAAACTGATAGAGCTTCCAGTTGAGTGGAATCCACAGGAATTGATATTTTAACAGACTCATGCTTCTCCATAGATGCTAATGCACAATACAAACAAAAGCATTCAACAAGAATTATTTATTCAAAAAAATACGGGGATATTTAGAAACAATGCAAGAAAAGAAAAAATGCTAACACCCTTTCATATTTCAGTCATTCCACTGACATATAGGTAAGTCCACACTCAATCACAATGATAAATTCATAATTACAACTCACCAAAAAATAAAAAAAAGAACCTTTGAGCAGTGCCAATAAAGATTAACTTTGAGAAAACCAACCACAATTACATAGTGAAAGCCCCCATTTTCATACGTCCTCACATGTGCTTAGTTTTACAGGCAAGTTCAGATTACAATCACAAGCAATTTCTCTGTGCCAAACTAGCTTTCCAAACTAGACATAAAAATACAACCAACATTATCAATCAAAGAAAAAAGAACTAAACGTAATAAGAGCACTTGAAAAGCTCAAGAATCACCTTTAGCATCAGAAATAATTGCGGGAGCAACCTCGGAGGCCACAACATTTTCATCAACCCCTCCGAAGCTCGCATCCTCATCCTCGGAATCATGTTCATCAACTTTGATTCCAATTGTACTTACCATTCCACGCAATCGAATAAAAGGACTAGGCAGCTGCAATCTAAATCCTGAGAAGTTAAATGCACATAGTCACCTCATTAAAACTCTCAAAACAAACAATTCCTGGTTCACAACTAACAAAACAACCTCAAACATAACTGCCTGCCAAACCACCTTTTTCGGACAACGAAAAATACGCAAGTGCAGCGAGTAGAGCAGCGGCAGCGGCAGAGCCGGCAATCACGACTGCAGGAAAACATACATTTACACACAAAAAAAAAAGAAAAAAAAAACAGAAAAACCGAATAAAATTAATAAAAAATAGCAATAAAAGAGTTATTGAATCATTTAAAATAGGAACTAAAAAAATTGAGGAAGAAGTACGTTTTTTGTTTGTGGCGAGAGAGGGGGCTTCGACGATAGCCCAGCCGTTGTAATCGTCGTCGTCGAGGCCGTCGGTGGCGGCGACGGCGGAGGAGGAGGTGGAGAGGCACGAGAGGCGGAGGAGGGTAGGGGTTTTGGATTCGAGGGAGAGGTGACCGTTACAGCGTCGTAGAAGGGTCGTCGTTGGGAGGAAGAGAGACGATGGAGGCGAAGACGTCGAGGACGACACAGAAGACCACCGCATTTTTCTTTTATTCTTTTTTCTGCTTTCCGTCTGTCTCGAGCCACTCAACAACCGTGTTGTACTTCGTACATGTTAAAAACGGGAGTGTCCTGTAGTGTTCGATAAATTTGTTAATTTAGAAATGTTTGTTTATATGGAAAAAAAAATTGAATTTTGCTTATTAATTTGTAATTTCAAGGGTATTTAAAAATTTTTTAAATATTTTATACCAAATTAAAATTTTTCTTTATTTGAAAAATTGAGGGCACTTAAAAGCGCGCCTTCAACCAACATTCTGCGCTGTTCGGCTTTCCGGTCCTACCAACAACGAGGACCCTGCCATTGGACAATTAGGTTGCCTGACATTTGAATGGTTTAGTCCTGGCCCTGTAAGACGCAACTTGAATTTACTGTGAGTTGTTTTCTGGTCTACCTGGGTCGTTAAACAGCTGCAAAGTATCTGTTGCATCCAGGCCATTTTCACAACAACGACCATCCGAGCTATAAAACCTTAAAAGGAAAACAAATGCGGAAACATGCATGCGCCCACCGCAATTTCCATTGATAAACACCACCAGTTTATACAGAAACTAACATCAATCTTGCTTACAAAAACAACACCGCCAATGAAGAGATCATACATTTGGATGCTGGATTGTATAATCTAGCGGTCTATACGCGTCCCCTTTACCATTCGTGGGACTAACAACTGCAAGGACTACACAACCGCCAAGAACAATGATCAGGATACCCAAAGAGTTCACCAACAATGCCTCCGTGGAGTAGTGTGATATTACTTGATTGGTTTGCAAGAATGTAGTTTTTTCTAGAATTCCTGTAGTAGCAGTGGCAATGGCAAGTGCATATATATAAATCCCAAAGAAGACGTGCCAGGGAAGCAATGCAGCTCTATTGCTCATTGAACCACCAGGGTACCAAAAGGTTGTAAAGCCAGCAGCCCACTGCACCACAACATATCCAACAAAATTGATTTCCAGGTAAACTATGTTGATAATCAAATGGAAAGGAATACATCAAAATTCTTATAACTCATCCACAATCATAATTGCATATGATTGCACAGAAATGGTTATCATAAGCCAAAGTTTAAGATGAATAACTGGTTCACGTATGGAACATGGGCCTCAATTCTAAAACAAGTGCTTTATCCTGCAAATTTGAAGATCCTGAAAAATTTACTGGAACTAGTCCAGGTGTAAGATGGATCTCTCGTATACAGGCCCATGTGGTTTGTTAGACCTACTGGCGAATGCGCAATCACTTTTGATATTCGTATGATTGAAAATTACAAGATACTGAAGTTTGAATTTGAAAAACCTTGGACGAGAATTTAATTCATCCCGAGAGAACACATATAAGTGGAGGGAGGAGGAGAAAATAAAACCTGGATGCCAAATAGAAAAAGACAAGCTAGACCCAGCCATGAATGCAGACTGTAGAAGTTGTCAATGCCCTTCTCATTGTGGAACCTATAAGCAGCCCATACCCCAATTACACTCAAAACAAATGCTCCGGATTGTATTGTTAGATGCACTGCCTTTCTGAAGACCTTAGTTCCAGAAACTGTCTTGTATGCAAGAATTGCTGCATTAAGTCCAACAAACTAACCATGTTACTTTTGTTTGGTAATATATCAGCTATCCACCCATGCTCAAGCAGCAGATAGTTTTATAATTTTGATTACCCAACAGAAATAGACACTGCCATGTTTTGCAGCTATTTGACGAAAAATAGCAAACAAAATCAGAAAACGGATGCAACAACAGAAGTGAAAGCAGTAGGAAATCGAAAAACTTTCAAACGAGAAATGTTTTGTTCTGTACCAACTTTGCAGACACATCAAACACTTAACAAGGATATGAAATCCAATCTCTTCCATTTACAGCAAAAGGAAGCAATGGATTTTTCATGCTAGGAGCTGTAATATGAGACTGGAGAAGTCAATTAGGCTTTGAAAAGAGATACCAAAATCAATATACGCAGATAAGCACATTGACGAATCAATGACTCATAAAGGAACTAAAATCCAAAATTAAACACATTCATGAAGCAAAAAGTCAATCAGCCTATCCTAAATGAGATGTTCTATAAGGGTTTGGGATAATGCTCACTGAAGATCAGAATTGATATATGCGCCGCAGCACAATGATGAATAAATGACTCAAAAAGGAACTAAATCCAAAAGTAAGCAGATTTATGAATCAAAAAGTCAATCAGCTTTATGCCATGTGAGATGCTTTACAAGGGTTGGCGATAAAAGTTATTGAAAGGTCACAAAATCTCTCAAATTTTGATCTAAAGACGAGCATTTGAGCACAAACGAGTAAACTGAAACGTATTAAGCAAAAAAAGCAAAACAAGATATTGGATTTTGCCTTGTTTCAGCACGTTCAATTAACTCGGATTCAGCTGTTTCCCAGAAATTAAAGGAAACGAACAAGAACTAACAACAAAAGTACCTTCACCATTCAAGAGAACGAGGCCGATCACCATCAGGACAGGATGGACCTAGGCAACAACCAACAACCACAAAGAAAAAGTTGAAATTTTTAAGAATGTTTTTCTGGGGTCATTTCAAGTAATCATAAAAGAAGAAAAACATGGAACAAAATGGAATGAAACATTAAATAACAGGGAGAAGTAGTTCACTACATTGAAGATGAGATCTTTGTTGGGAGAGGAGAGAGACAAGCCTCCTCTGAAATGAAAAACCCACGTGAGAAGCAGAGCTGAGACCGCCACTCCGACAACCCTCACCAACCTAATCAACGGAAACCCTCCAACACCTGGACCAATTGCTGCTGCCATCAACAACTTCTTCTTTGTTTTGGTTTTTTATTTTATTTTATTTTATTTTATTGAGCTAGTTACAGTGTGTTTTTATATTCCCATTTTCAGTCGACCTTCTTCTGAGATAACAATAGTGGAAACGCACCGTTTTGTCACAACATGCGCTGCCCCATTTTTATTTTCCGAAGGTTCCATTAAAAATTAAAAAAAAAAATTGCATGAGCCATTAAATAAGGTCTCCTTTTTTAGCCTTTTAGTCTTGAGGGCTGGATTCCGAATTAATTAATTAATTAAGTTTAATATGAGTTTTAGGTATAAATTAGTTTAATATAGATTAGTTTACATTAAAAAAATATAATATATATTTCTTAATTAGACGCCTTTTAAGTAAAATAGTGGATGAATTCTGAATTAACCAACCTCAATATCATATCAATTAATTTATACTATATAATATATATTATTTAGATGGACTCATTGAAAAAAGATTAAAATATTACTTAAACTTAATTTTAAATTAATTAAAATTTCAAGTAACTTTTTTAACAACAAAGAAAAATATAATATATACTACATTTTGATATATTCTAAAGAAATTTAAATATTTAGTTTCCAACAAATCAGATGTAAGAGTGATCAAAATGCTCCCAACACCGTTTAAAATTTTAATTTGCGGATTTTAATTAGATAGACATTGTTTTATATAATTTAATTAATTTGATTATTTTAATTTTTTAAATTTCTTTTTGAAATTATTAACTAAATCTAACTAAAAGTTTAATAAAATTAACTTTATAAAGCATGTTTATTTTAAAGGATTTGGATATTAAAATAATTTTTTAAAAATATATTTATTACTTTTAAAAAAAATTTTACACAATTTTTAAATTAACAAAAAATTACTCAAATGAATTTATAGTATTTCTCCGTGTTTGCTTCTTCAACGTAAATTGAGCAAAATCTCCTAATTGAAAAACACCGAATTAAGACAAAATTTTAAGATGAATTAATTGTAAAGTGAGCAATATTCAATATTTTAAGATGAAAATTTAAAAAATTTAGTATAAAATCCAGCTAAAAATAAAAAATTTAGGATTCTAAATCAGGACAAGATTCAGAGTTGAAAATCTTAAAATTTTAAATAAGTAAAACGAAATTATTTATAGTAAATTGGTGTCGTTTGAATTAATTGAATAATACACCAAAAAAAATATAATATATACTACATTTTATATATGCTTAAAAAAACCAAATTATTTGGTTTCCAACAAATCAGATGTAAGAGTGATAAAAATGCTCCCAACACCATTTAAAATTTTAATTTGCAGTTTTAATTAGATGGACATTGATTTATATAATTCAATTATTTTCAATTTTTAATTTTTTTTGAAAATTATTAACTAAATGTAACTAAAAATTTAATAAACTTAACTTTATAAAGCATGTTTGTTTTAAAAGACATGAAAATTAAAATAACTTCTAAAATATTTTTATTAATTTTAAAAATTTTTTCACAATTACTCAATGAAATAAATTCATAATATTTCTTGGTGAATGCTTCTTTAAAATAAAGTGAGCAAAATTCTTAAATTTTAAAATACTGAATTCAAAAATTCTGTCAAATTTATAGTAGTAATTTATAATAAAACAATGTTGTTTTTTAATAAAATGATGTCATTTATACACGTCTCAATTTTTTTTAATAGGATGATATTATTTTATTTAAAATTTAATATCAATAATAATTTTAAATATTTTTGAGATTTCCATATAAATACTTTGAAGATTAAAATCAGAATTCAAAAAATTCAAATTCAAAGACAGCACAATCAAATTCTTACAAAGTGCTCTGTTTACTCAAATAAAAAACCACATTTTTTTTTTTTCTCGATGTGCATTTTGGAGTGCAGATTTCTTGGCAGCAAACTGCTCTCTCTGTATAGATTTATACGACACGAGAAACAAGCACCATACACATACGCAATTGGTTTTGGCTTTTTACGAAGACAAACATTTCTTGGCATAAGATTCTGAGTACGTAACTTTACTCTGAAAGCTCTGGTACCTGGGAGAAACAGCAGCTAATATAACAAAGCCGCTGAGAAGGGCCAATCCAAGCCCTAAACTATTAACAATCACAGACTCTGGAGAGTGCCTAGCTACGTTTGTACCATCCCACTTTGCTTGCAAGAATGCCAATTTCTCCAGTAGCCCTGTTTCTGCGGTTGCCACGGCCAAGCCATACGTGTAGAGACCAAGAAAGACGTGCCAAGGCAGTAACCTTATCGTCACCGTTCGCACCTCTCCTCGATGCCAAAAGCTCATGAAGCCCATCAACCACTGCATTTAATGAAGAGGAAAATTAAAAATGAATTGATAGCTTTATTATCTTTTTATTATTTCATTGGAGCTTGGATCCTTTAATCAAATGACTCCAGGAAGAGATTTTGTTGGGGGCTTTCTTCTGGCCCAAAGCTTGAAACGTTTGATAACGTACATGAAACGGAGAAAAGAAATAAATAAACAAAAAAAACAACGAAAAGTTGTCAATGAGGCGATCCTTGGGCATCAAGAAGTTTGAAAAAACAAAGAAGTAAAATTAAGAAAAAAAAAATCTAAATTCAATACCTGAGCTCCAAACAAGCAAATGCAGATCAGGCCCATCCAAGAATGCAAACTGAAGAAATTGGCCACAATCCCATCTTTGCCATGGAACTTTGTCCAAATTCCAAAGACCCCAGAAGCCAATGCCACTCCTTGAAGACACAAATGCACCAATTTCTTGAAGCTCCTTGAACCAGGCAACCATCTATGCACCAAAATCGCTGAAACTCACCAGTTGAAAAGACATGCAAAAGCAACAAGAAGCAAACAATCAACTTTTTACTTTCCAAATCACTTGCTAATTGTTTAATTAGCAAAACAGACTTCGTCTAAGTTCCTGCCACTGCCTACCTTCTCCGCTGATGAGAATGAAGCCAATCACCATAAGTAAAGGATGGAGAACCTGTTCAAGACAACAAAAGCAAAACCCATGATTCTTTTTCCTGGATTTTAGCAAATGTGAAAGCAAAAAGTGAGAACAAGTGACATATATGG
>STGP01033238.1:0-11094 GCA_004918865.1 Caryocar brasiliense
TGGGTTTGATGGGTATGGTATGATGCCGGTGGCGTACCCGCATCATAATCATCATCCTCATCGTCATCATCATCAGGTTGCGCCGAATGATCATATTCATTAGACTGGGAAAGAAAAGGTCAGTTCTTGAATTTGATTGACTGACTGCATTGATTATGGTTTGTAAATATCTGACAAAAATTGGCTCTTCAAGGTTTGATTTTTCACCCAGAAACAAGAAACAAATTCTAATTTTTATTACGTTGGTAGTTTCTTCTGATTGTTTCGAAAACTGGGTTTGGTATAAAAAGTGGTAAAAAAGAGTAGAATTATGTTTAAGATTATTTATATGTTCAAGGTTTAACGATATGCCATATTGTCTTAACTTTGTTTCAGCTTTTATAATTTGTTTAGTTATGTATGTGTCAATCATTCAAGTGATAAATGATGTAGGGAAGTGGTGAACTGACATTTAATGGGGTTTACCTATATTAGGGTAAGAGATGTGTGTTTTAAATGTTTGGACGCAATTTTGTATGTTTCTCCTCCGACCAGACTTCTTGCTCTCTTATTTTCGGTGTTTCTTAGGCAAGTTTTTGGCGGAAGGTAAATTCAGTTTCTGGAGATTGTTTAACCTAATTTCTTACCATTTGCTCGGTACTACATTATCTTCCATTGAACACTTGTTTCTACACCGAATGCGCCTTGTCGGACCAGAATACGAAAGTAGAAAAAAGAATTGTTTCAATTAAACAAGAGAAGGTTATGTAAAATACGGTATTCTAAAGATAACATAACAATATGTGATACTCTACTTTGGCATTCTTTGTGCTTTTTCGTGATGAGAAATATTTTACATGGTTACATCCCACTGATTGGTGAAAGCTTTCTTGAACAAACTTTGCCTCAGTATTCCCTTCACTTTTAGTAATTTTAAGAATACAGTCTTGTAGTTTTCCTGTTTTTCAACAAGATTGTGATTGCAGGTTCTAATGTGGCATATGTGTTTGTTGTCAATTTGGATGGTTTTGTTTGCATGATTTTCAGTTAAGTGGCTACAAGAATCACAGTTTATGTTGTCTGCTTTTTTGTAGATTCTGAAGTTTGGCAGCCTGGCATACAATCAATCGTGGAAGGGGTTGAAAACTTTGTGTACTAGGTACACAGGGGTAGGAGTTTCAGGAAGAAGCATATAGAGATATTTCAGAGGTGCATGAATCAGGAAAACTTGCAGTACTTCCCTTGGCACACAACTTATTCTAGCTACCTCATAGCATCAGGAGAATCCTCTCAAACTGCTTGCAGTTGCTTCTGATGATGACAAGTGATAGCTTGCATTGTTAACTAGTTATTTGATTGATAAATTGTTGAATAATGGTGTACAATTGGGTATATTAGCCTTTATTTTGAAAGCATAGCAGAAGTCAATAAAAGAAACAGTAAGCAATTCTCATTCATATGTCCTGTTGTGGTTAGTGTTTTGAATGCTACCCGGAAATCTTTTTCTTTTTTCTTGGTATTTACTGTCTTGAAAGCCCGCCAATAATATAGTTTTGATTAATTTACTTCTGTTCACACCCCAGTGCCTGCTCATTAAGTTCAGGAATTTCAAATTCTTGCTGGAGAGTTTCTTATGCAAGTGTTTGGGATTATAGTTACTGTTTTTCAGTCTTGAAAGTTGTGTTCTAGGATCCTAGTTTTATAGCTTGTAAAAATAGAGCGTTCTTATTAGATGGATCTTTCTAAATGGTGATATAGACTGGAATCTTGTTGCATCTTGTCGAACTTTCTTCTATTATTTGTTTTGCCTTTTGGGTTGCAATTTGGCAGCAGAGTGTTATTTTTGCACGATATCTTAGTCGAAGCAATGCACTCTTGAATCTTTGATAGCACACAGCTTCTCGGCGGGATCATGCACATAACCAGGCTGCTCTAAGATCACTGCAGAATACCTTACAATACGGTTGGCCTAAATTTTTTCCTAATTGCTAATTTAAGCAGAAAAGTCAAACTAAGGAATATAAATTCTATGTTGTCCTCTACGTTTTCCAGGTTTGTGAGTGGGGTCAGAACAGATTCTGGGTCGATTACATACCAATCAAAAGATATATAGACTTTGCAAATGCTCTAAGATGTTGATGGCCAGAATCTGACAAAGGATTGGAGGAATAAGGCGTGAGTTGTACGAGCAATAACAGAAGAAACTTTTGGCAAAGAGAGGACAAAGGTTAAAGCACTCTATGCCGTGAAGAAGACCTTTCCTTTAGAGGTTCCTTTTTGACGTAATACGTTATTGGCAAATGGACATCCACCGACTGGTCCCTTTTCTTTGTTGCCTTGATAGATGCGAGATCCTTTCATCCCGTTTTTATGGAACCTTGGACAGCGTACGGACTTGAACTACCTTGTCACAAGTCCTATAATGTTTTGGATGCTGGAAGAGGGGATATCCTCCTACTCCTGACCATGGTAGTGGCCACATTGCAAAGAGCACCCAATTCAGTATCCTTCAAAGCAATTTCTGTGGACCGCAGGCCGCCAAAAGTTGACCAATATTTCGCATTCAATGACACCAAGTCCATGTCCAGCATCCCATCATACACTCTCCTTGTTTTCTCTACTTCTCCACATTTCTCATACATATCAATCAATGCACTCATCACAAAAAAGTCACATCCAAAGCCCTCTTTCAATCTCACACAGTACAAAAGCTCCCCACCTTCTACATCAAACACATTGCTACAGGCTTTAAACACACTTGGCAGCACAAATTCATCGCATCTTCAACCCTCCTTTCGCATACCAAAGAAGAGTTTCGCCACTCCCTGAAAAAACCCAGATCGAGAACAGGCTCTAATGAGCACGATCCAATGCCCGGGATTTGATTTGGGAACTTCAAACAGTTTACGAGGTTCAATTAGTTGTTTAGTTTTAACTTGGAAAGTTACGAGCTTGGATGCAAAATGAGTTCTCCGAGCTAAGCCGTTAAAGATCAGGCGGGCGAGGAGTGTTTTAACTGGATTTATGCATTAGATCGCGACCGTAGGTTCCTGTGAGTTTGGTGTAGGAGTCCCGTGATGATTGATATGAGCGGCTGGTGATGGGGGGTTAGAAATGTTGTGGTCTTGGTGAGTGCACGCATTGCAGCCGCGAGAACCAGAGAACTTTGCGCTTTATTTCTTTTTATTTTTTAATATATATTTTTTATATTGTACTCTATTTTTTTTTTCTTTCTTTCTTATGTGTATGCTTCACTTTTAATTCTTGAATTTCATTTATTTGTATTTCATAACAAGGAGTAAAAAGATTTAAAAGAAAAAATAGAGACAACAAATTTACATGTTTTTTTTTTTGTTTTAAGTTTTTTAAACTTTTTTTTTTTAAAATAAAGAAGTAAAAGTTTAAAATTACAAGAAAAAATATTGAAAATATGTTTAAAATTTATAAGCATTTCACAAACATGTCTTACTAATGATACTACAAGCAGTTCTTATCGAAGAAATTCTTTTAGCCACCCAATTCACACATTTTATGATTTAAAGAATATAATTAATTGGAATAAATTATTTATGTTAAGAGTTTAATAAGGGGATACCAAATAATGGTATTATTTATTTAATTTTCTAAACTTTTTAATGAAAAAATAAATATTTATTACTTTTATTATTATTTTTTATTGTAGTTATAAAAATTTAATTTAACAAAACAAATAAATTTTAAATCACCTAAAATTACAGATTACATGGCCAACGCACCTGGCGCCGGGAACTCCAAACCCAAGTTGAAGCAGCGACAGACAGGAAAACGGTCTGAAAGGCGAGCCAGAAGTGACCCAGACACAAACACAAGCACAAACACAAGGTTGTTAACTTGTTATATGTCGTGTTCACGAATATGCATGGACTGAGTCTCCCTTCAACACCACCACCACCACACAACACCGCCCTTCTTTATCTCCCTCACCTTTCTACTATTACTTCAAGATCCCTCTTTTGCTTACAAAACCAATCAAATTCGTTAATACCCAGTTGCAGATTTTGCTTCGGAGGTAACCCCAGCCTCCTTTTATTCAGTCCAATCTGTCGGGATTTCAAGAATAGAGGAAGAAACAGGGGAGCCCTTTTGAGGGCGAGTGGCAAAGAATCTCCTTTTGAGGTTTTAGGCGTGTCTCCTTCTGCAACTCCTGATGAAATCAAAAGGGCCTACCGGAAACTTGCTTTGAAGTATCATCCTGATGTTAATAAAGAGGTGTTGTGTTTACTTTTCCATTCAATTTTGGTCCTTTTAAGCTATTTTGGCTAGAGATTTAGGTGGGATTATCTCGCCTTGCTTAGTTTTGCCGTGGCTCGTGTATATGGGATTATTATGTTGAATGGAAGGTTTTAGATTTTGTTTATGTTTGTGCACGGTTTAGCATAATTGCAAAAGTGAGAAAATTGTTGGAGCTGGCTGCTTTAATTTGGGTTAAGGATAGAGCTCCAATCCTTTGCCGATTATGTAATGCAAGCCAAATTAGGGTGTTCTTGGTTTCTCAGTTAGTTAAGGATTTTGTGAATAATTATTGGGTCCTTTGCTCTTTATGAAAAGAGAGGTTTTGAGAACAAAATTGGGGGCATTCGAGAAATCAAAATTGTTTCCACTGGTATCCATGGCTTTTATGAAGAGAATTTTGGAATAATGGCAAGCATGAGGACTGCATGTACTCTACTAACAAGATAACTGTCTTATCTAAATATATTTTTTTTCTTCAGGTTTTGATTTTAATCTGTGGAACCATTTATATGACCTGCTTGACATGTGTTGATTTTTGCACAGATAAATGCTCAGGAAAAATTTATGAGGATCAAGCATGCATACAACACATTGCTGAATTCTGAATCACGGAAGAGGTATGATGCAGGAAAGTCATCTGATTTTTCCCACTCCAGCGGTCAAAGAAGCCAAAGCTGGAATGCCCAAGAAGAAGAAGAATTCTATGGATTTGGTAAGAATTTCAAAACCTATCAAAATCTAGTGGATGCTTATTTGTCTGTTGAGTTTATTTTCACTTCTCTACCCAGTATTTACCACGTGTAAATATAAAATGTATCTGCAATGCTCTCTCTGTTGTTGGAATGGGAATTTGACTTCAACGGGGTTTCCAAAGCCCCTAATGTCCCAAGCTGTTTGCAGTTCTATGCAGGCATGGAAACATTGTATGTAATGTGGCTTTAGTGAAGGATATCTTAAGATAATAGGTCAATCAGTTTTCTATGGCCCATCTGACTGGCAAAAATTTGATAGGAAGTTGTTGAGATGGATGTTTGGTCATCTACTTGGAAAAACTGGTGACGAAGGATACCTTTGACCAAAATAATTAGGTTAAGGTTTATGCTTCCTTGTATTGGATCGGCGTTTAGTTTTGGCTTAAGTTGTAGTTGCAAATTTGAACTTTTATGGCATGGTTACCAATGCATAACACAGCATGTGCAAATATTCTGAACATTGGTTGACATAGTTGGCGTTTATGACATGTCTAATGGACATATCTTTTATGGGTGCACAGGTCCTACGTTTAATTGTGTTCTAAGGAAGTGATTTTCTGAAGTTATTTTGCTGTCTTTTTCAAGCCTTTCTAGGAGTTAGGTTCACTTGTTCTTATATTAGACCACTTTATTCTGCAGGTAATTTTTTGAGAGATGTTCAGATTACAATAGGTAGTTTCTACTGTCCGTGAGAATGACAATTTTGTTGTTTCAAAATCTTCATGGACATCATATTTTACCCCTCCGCATTGCCGGCAGGCTCAATACTTCCTAGTTCTCTTAGTCTGTCCCTGTTGTTGCAGGGGACTTCTTTAGAGATCTACAGGACGAATTCCGAAACTGGGAAGCCAGCGCTTCGTCACAAGGGAAGCCAAAGAGCTTATGGGAAGAACTGGCGGTATGAATATGTTCTTTTGTAGTTCTAATGCTCATCTTTCTACATATGCCAATTTCCACACGCGCACACACCCGCAGATTAGTTTCCTCATAACTATGATACCTTGCATAGCTTAATCTTCTATGTTATTTCACTCCTTACAGGAAATTGGCGAAGAATTTGTGCAATTTTTAGAGAAAGAGCTCAACATAACAGATGCAGGGGTTGAAACAAGTAAGGATGACGTATATGCAGATTTTGGAACAGAGAAAACAGGAAATGGTGTTCGAAGTGAGGATGGCAAGGGCAGCAGCATTCAAGATAACGTTGATGACATTGAAGCTACCCTTGAAAAGTTGAAGAAGGAGTTGGGATTGTAGCTAGGAACATAGCCTCTAATCATCCATTGATTGAAAATGTTGGAGGCAAAGACCAGTTTGCGTGTGGGGTTGTCTATAATGTGTTCAGAAACAAATGTCCTTGGAATCTCCCCACTCTCTGAAGGCGAATCCTAATCAAGATTTAATTTTCTAATATTTGATAGTTTCCAACACAGTGCAGCATTTTGGGACGAAGGCAAAATGAGAACAATAGCGATCATGGAGCTTGGGCAGAACCAGTGTTCCGCCGTGTACGGTTTGCTTGTATATACTGATAGTTTTGGCGGGGACCAAATATTTCTTAGGCTACCGCCTTCTTTTGATCTGGTGTTCCTGACTCTGATGATTTGAAAGTTTCAACTTCCAACACTTTTCTACTGCTTGTGTGTTTCAGAAATTGAACTAGCGTAAGCCAACCAGCCAAGGATGGATTGAAATTTACGTCACTGAAGTGATGGCTACTGCGCCAAAACATGTCAATAAGCTGGCTGTAAAGAATCTCATTAAAGTTTTTCACAGCCAAGAAATAGCTCACATGCCTAGTGTTTTAAGGAAAATACGTATCAGGGCATCACCATCTTTTCAGCACTGTCATCTCTTACAGTCTAGATATACATATACGGTACCAAAAATTGTTTGAAAAAAATGGAAAAGGCGGCTTAAATTAAATCATGCATTGTTCGAAGTATCTCGAAAGATTTTCAATAGATAAAAAAGCTGCAGCAGTTCCTCAAAACCTAATGGCCGAGATAAACCAAGAAACTCTATTTCATTGCCTCTCAATACCTCTCTCCAAATCGGAAGAATAAGGCACCGGTGCCATTGTTATGATCAACAGCGTACTCGGCTCGCACTAGACCCAGCTTGACACCAACACCGTATGATGAACCATGACCCATTCGCCTGTAGACCTCTGTAGGGTTCCCCTTGACATCCTTGGAACTGCCTAGATCATTGCCATGTTCTGCAAATGCATAGACGTGTGTATTTTTCACAGGTACCCGTATCTCGGCTCCAAGCTGTATGCAACATCGGAAAAAAGAATCAGGTATTTGTCTACATTCCATGTTAACCATTATAAAAGCAAGCATATTTTCAATCTACAGTTAGCTTTTTCATGTATAATTTGCATGCTCTTCTCTCTCTCTCTCTCAAATATTAAATGCTGTAAGTGACAATATAAAAAATTTACATTGGACATTGCTTGTTCCACTAATTCTTACCTCAAGAATATTTCTGGCTGCTCCCAACTCGCCCATGTTGTAACCCCTCACGGAATAAGGTCCCCCAAGGGTAAAAGCATCATAACTAGGAAGGTCTCCAACACAACCACCATAGCGGCCATGAAGAACTAGCACAGGTGGCGGTGGTTTACCAGCACCTTCCTCCACTTGCTTCAACTGAATAAACCGTGTTAAGGTCAGCATGTGGCGATTAAAGAATGGAAACTTGCTGCCAATGCCAAGTCCTTGGTCCACCTGTGTAATTCACATGTTAAATGTCAAATACCCATTTACCAAACATCTTGCAGCTGAGAATCACACAAACCAAGATGTGCAGGTATTCTTGTGCACTACACATTGTCAACCCAGAGTCAGCACAAAACCACCAAACTATATACTGCATTTCATCCATGTGCACTAATCTCCGGCATTCTTGTATGAGGAAATACTCTAAAAAACACTGCAATGAAAAGGCTTGAGAAAAAGTGTACAGAAAGAAAACAAACTGTACGCCCTTAGTGACAGGGAAAATAAGTATAAAGCAAGACAAATTACACATAGTTCTAATCTTTTTGTTCATGTTTGTAATCCAAGATTTATTAATTGTGATTTTACCATTTTTTTAAGTATAAGGATCCAAGTCTAAAATCTTTTGGGTGAGTCAGTTAGGGTGTTTGAAGCTAATAATTATAAAGTGAGGGAAAATGCTGCCTGCCTAGGCATTTTGCACAATTTTGCTGCTATCAGCTTTCCCTTATTATTTGCAAAGCAATAAGGGAGACAAAAGAAAAGCAGAGATCTGGCATCTAAAACGAAATTAAGTACTTGCAGCAATAGTTGTACTCTTTCCAAACAACCCTAGAATTATCAGAATATGAGCTGACCTGAAATACATTGCGCTCACCAACCACAGCTCCATTTATAAACTTGGTGTTATCACGTGTGATATTGGCTTGTAAAAATGCCATTCGGTCAATACCAGTACCACTAAGGGTCGTTGGGGGTCCATCAGTGCTAATTCCTCCATTCGGTGACACTCGTAGACCATTTGTAGAGATATTACTGCTTTCATCACGTGTAGTTATCTCTTCCATCACAAGTCCATAGGTGAATTTGCTCTGACGGGTGAAATTCTGTTTGGCACGTGTTGACAAACATGTGTTAGGAAACACCTTACCTTTTAGTATACAAGAAGTTCTCACATAGAAAACAGTAAACATGGAATCCCATTCACCTCTGTTATGTTGGCCTTGACACCAGCTCGATCAACCCAGATGGAAGGAACCTCATCTAATCCAGGTCCACCAGTGAAAACTGGACTCAGTTTTCTGCTGTTAAAGCAGCTTGTGCGGAGAGTACGGTTGCGTGGATTATATACGCCATCCAAATATGGATGAACATACTCGAGCTTAAAAGCAAGATCATCCTGAGATAAAAATTGCTCATGGCAATTTTCAGTGACGTGAGCAATATGGAACAAGTACCTAGGTATCATTGTTTGAAAAAATGCACATTAAGAAAAAAATTACCTGAGGCGACAAGAAATTGCTGGTGGTAATTGAACCAAGTATAGATCGGTTCAGCCCTTTGATATTCCGATGCTCGAAAGAAACAGTTCCACCAGGTTGGAATGAAGCCTGAATAGTAATTATTTGACATTAAATTAAAGTTCTGGAACCATGGACTCAAATCCAAAAATCTATCCACAAATGCACCATACATACCAAAGTTGGGCGTCCTCCACGTCCCGGTACAATACTCCACTCTGTACTGACTTCGGCTGATTTTGGTTCTAGTTCTTTAAGCTTAATCTCAACGACGATTCCCCCTTCATTCTTCTCATCAGGCCTTGGATTTACCTCAATATTTGAGAACAGGGATAGTGAGTTGATGTTCCTTAGTGCTTGTTTTCCAGCTTCTATGTTAAAAACTTGGCCAGGACGAAGCTGCATGTTATCAAATGAAGACAATCAGTACATTGAATCCCAAGCTCTTTGGAAGTGTCACATGCGAAAGAACAATTACTCTGCCATCCAGTTGTTATTTCTAAGATTTATCGCAGAAATGCTAAATTTTATGCATGTACATCAACACGAGGAGAATTAGACTAAACATTTGAATGAACAAACAATCACCTTCTAGACAATTGGTTCTTCCCACAGATTCATGAATACGTGCTGCTGTAGATAAAAACAAACATGCTTGCTTTATTCAGTTGCATTTAGTGTTGTCAAAAGCGCTAGGCGCATTGAAGGCACCTTTTGCGCTTTTGACGACAATGGTTATCTCCAACTTAATCACAAACACCAACTCCCTAAACTAATAATCACCACTAGTCCCAAGGTCGGATACATATGTCCATTGTCCAATGTAAACATGAGGATTTTCTCCAATGAATAACAATAATATTGTCCATTGCACAATTTGATGCAATTTAGAGGAACAGATCCAATTCATCCTATGCCTACTTATCTACCTAATTGGCTAATTTATATGGTTGTGTTTGCAACTATCACTGAACATAGAACTCAAGACCAGACCTAAGCTAAACCAAAGGAGGACCTAACCCAAAATCAAAATGTAGATCGTACCCAAAACTCAAACCCCTAAATCAAAATAAAAAAGCAAACTTTTTTGACAAACAAAAGTTAAAAACTAATCCTTTTTCTCAAGAATTACCTGTTTAGGCAACTCTCTTTTGACAACAGGAATCTGGGTATTCCCTTCAACAACATTCCCAAGCTTATCCAGGAATTGAATTACCAACTGTGTAATATCCCCTTCCACAACCTCGCAGACCACTTCTTTTGTATTCAAGTTCCCGAAATTCACCACTTGCGCACAAGCATACCCTTCATCATGATACCATTTCTGCACTCTATCCCTTATCTTCTGCAACAACCTTGCACTCACCTTCCCTTGCTCTCTCAACATGTGCATCACCTCCCTATGCACTGGCGGCGGCAACAAACAAGGCCTAGCCTTTTCGATCCTCCTCTTATAATCCTTCTCTTGGCTCCTATAATACTCGAGCTTCTCCTTATCAGTCATATCCGGGTCCATCTCAATCGGCTTTGACTGCGGCAATAGTCCGACGTTAATGCATCTAAACTTATCAGCAGACTGCCACGTGGATTCCGCGAAGGAAATGGTGATTGCCAGAGTTCCATCCGGATTTGTCTTGCCTTCCATGTCGACTTTCTCGAACATGCCGCAGGTTGCCAGCGTCTCGAGCTCTTTCTGCAATTGGGTTTTCGTGTAGACGCCTCCCGGTCGCAGAGAGACCATCTCGAAGAAGGAATCTTCGGTCCCGACCGTCGTCGAACGCCGTTTGTCAAAAAATAGGATGTCGGAGACCTTGTACTTCTTGAAGCCGCTCAATTTCTGAAGCTGTACGATGATGTTGGCAGGAAGACCATGTGGATCCCAGTCTTGAGATTGGGACTCATCGGCCATCGCAACAGAAGGGCAAAATAATCTTTTCCAGAACCCGAATCCATCTCCACCCCCTCCTCCGCCGCTGCCGCCACCACCGAACCAATTGCCGCCATCCCCGCCCCCGCCGGCTTCGGGGGTGAGGTGGATAACGAGACCAGCGATAGAGGCTCCGG
>STGP01033466.1:0-10541 GCA_004918865.1 Caryocar brasiliense
TGATCTTAGATTCTGTGGTTTCTAAGATGGAAATCATGTTTTCCAACATATCTTAATATATTAAATGAATGTGATTTATATACAGGAGCGGTATTAATAGTTTAAAAAATAATATTAGGAATATTTCAAACATTAGTTATTGAGCATCCAAAGAAGGTTCAACAAACTGAAACTAAAATAGTTAGCATTGCCTCTTTAGAGCATGATCTTGGAAAGTGTACACCAATGTGGAAGTATTCTATTAATGAATAAGATGAAATTCATTGAACTTATATTAAAGTCGGGCCATATTAAATTAAGCTTGAAAAATATCCTTTAACTAGATCAAAAACACACTTTCATCAATTTTGTAACTCTTGGTTTGAATTATTTCCATCATGGCTAGAATATTTTTTATCCATTAATACTGTTTTTTGTCTACCTTGCTATTTATTTAGTAAGCCAACAGTCCAAATTGAATCAAATAATTTTATTATTTAATGATTTAAAAATTGGAGATCATGATTAAGATAATTGTGCTTTCTTATGGCATGTGGGAAAAAAATCCTAACCCATTCATAAAAGTGCTATGAAGGCATGCAATGATTTGATGAATGCTTCTCAATACAATAGAAATTTCATTGAAAATTATACTTCAAAAAAAGTTGGGATTAATCGGTTAAGGCTTCAAGTTTCAATTGATGCGATCCGATAGTTTTCATTTGAAGCTTATGGATTTTAAGGATGTAACGAAAAATCAAGTTTTCTCAATCATGAAAATTTTCATCAACTTATAAAGTTATTGGCTTCTTATAGTTAAAAGGTATAAAGTTTTAAATTTTTTTATTTCTTTTTCCTTTTTGTATTCATTGTGTGCTTTCATTTAATATATTTTAAAGTAATTCCTTTCTTAATGGAATGGCGTACAAACTTTGATTTGCAATGAATGCCTATATGCTTATTATATTCATTGTTTAGCTCATCGCTTTTAGTTTTCTTTAGTTGTGGCTTCTCAAAAAGTAACTTCTGTTCATCAATTCCTTTCTAATTTGGTTTTCATTGTCAATATTATTACTACATCTAGTAAACATAATAATGAATTAAATGAGGCTTAAATAATTAAAATTTCCTCTAAGATTGTTAATGATGACCTTGAACCCAAAAAAAGGGCTTAATCGGAATAATACTTTAAAACATGCTAGAGATACTCATCGGGGTTCTCATTTGGATTCTATTTGTTATTTGTTAAAAATGTTCAATGCAACTTGTGTGGTTTTAAGTAACATTGCTAAGGATGGATCTCCATACTCTCAATACAAAGTTTACTTAGAATCAGTAATTATCTTTTGAGTTTGCTTTTATTTTACACCTTATGAAAGAATTATATAAATCATTCGTACTCTTTGTGTCGCCTTGCAGCATAAATATCAAGATATTTTGAAGACTATGTATCATATTTCAAGTACAAAAGCTCTAATTAAGAATTTTTGAGATTCAGGTTAGAATGCTTTTATTTTAAAAATCAAATTATTTTGTGAAAAATATTAGATTTTAAAAGTCAAATTATGAATGCTTAATATGTTGCTAGACATGGTAGATCTCGAAATCAACAAGATAAGATTAATGTTGAGCATTTTTATTAGGTTGATATATTCCTTGCAACATTTGATTATCAATTGCAAGAGTTAAATAGCAGGTTTAATAAGCATACAGTAAAGCTATTAGTTCTTAACACTACTTTAGATCCAAAAGATAAATTAGTTATTAAAGATTGATGATATTTGCAGACTTGCAGAAAAGTTCTATCCTAGTGACTTCACAGAGGAAGATCTAGTATGTATAAGGATTAAACTTGAACATTTTGAGCTTGACATTCCCCATCATCCTGAATTTCAAAGATTATCTAGTATCCATGAATTATGTCAAACCATAATCAGGACAAGGAAATCCATTGTTTATCCTATAATTGATAGACTGATTAGACTTATGCTTACTGTTCCAACATCAACAGCAACTATAGAACATATATTTTCAATTATAAAATAATCAAGACAAAACTCCAAAACAAGATGGAAGATGATTTTTTAAATGATTGCTTGACAATTTACATTGAAAAGGAAATTATTGCAAAATATAGTATTGAATCAATCATTAATGATTTTAGCCCTATAAAAGAATGCCGAGCAAGGAGAATATCATTTTTATATATAGTTACCATAACATCTTTTACTTACACAATAACAATATTTTTATATGTATATTTAGTTAGTTACATATTTCTATAATTATTACAAGTGGCATATTGATATCGGACTCTCAAGATGCATAGCTTGTGTATTTTTAGACCAAGAATCTAATTTAAGAGTTTTCTATCTTTTTTATATAATTGCATATAAATTGACATTAATATATGTTTATGTTGTTTATTTTGACATTTAATATGTCACATACATTTTTATGGATAAAAAAAAATTAGTATAAATACATATTAAGTGTTACTGCTGCCTAAAAATAAATTATGGCTCTACCACCAAATGCTACTACTGTTGGATTTATATATATAGTCTTGCTTTTGACACTTGTGGGTCCACTTAACACTATAGCAAGCCAACGATGAATTAAGCTTAAAAGTTATATTTACTTATAAACTCACAACAAATGTAGTATAAGTGCCCATAACATATAATACTATTAATTCTCTGATATTCTTATTCATCACTTATAACCTTTAATCTTGTATCTTGGTACATTTGGTTTATTTTGGGTGGGAGGTTAGGGTTAGGGTTTATTTTTGGACGTTTTAAACAGATGAACTTCTAGCACGTCACAAGATAGAAAAGGGACATAATTATAAATTTACGTTTGTATCCTCTATTTTCAATGGAATTTATCGTCTTGCAAAAAATTTTCTTTAGTACTAGCAATTTTATTTCTTCACGTGAAGAGGATAGTGCTGTAGAAATTCTTCAATTGACTTTAGGGTCCATTTGATACACATAATTTTCAGGGACAGCACAACATAAAAGCTCTTGTTATTTGTCTGATATAATAAAGTAGTAGAGTTACAACACAAAAAATTAAATGAAGAATAGCACAACTTCAAAAATTTATGTTACTCAGTTAACCGAGTAACAAGGAATCTAACGTAGCACAAGAAACCAAGAAAGACCCTTCCTCCAAAATTACCCTACAATACCAAATAACAAAAATAGAAAATAGAAAAAACAAAAGTCATCTCAGAAGAAGAAATCGTTGACATCTAAAAAAGAAATCATCGATGTTAGATAACGAAATCATCATTTCATTCCCATTCCATGATTAATTCTTCTTCTTTTTTCTTTTTTCTTTTTTCTTCTATTTTATCTCTCTTATATTCCCATTCTCGTCTTCTTCTTTACGCATTTGCTGGCTTTATTCAATGTAATGAAATGATTCTGTTCCTTCGATTTTCATTTGATGGTTTCGTTTGCTTTACGTTTTTTTTCTTTCTCTTGTTCTCATTTTTCATTTCGTTCTTGGGTTTTGTTTGATTAACGAATGTGAATTTGTACATGTTTTTAGTTCTAAGTCTTTTTTTTATTCATTCAGGTCTTATCTGGGTTTTGATTTCTTATTGTTTTTGGTTGTTGTGTCCATGCAGACTCGATAGTGCTCTGTTTTCTTTTCTGGGATTATTTGCATTGTGATTTTTGTGTCGATTTTGCATGCTTGTTATTAATGCTTTCCTTAATTTCACTTTGTCTCCCACTTTGCATTTGTGCTGATGAAGAAATGCTTTTTATTCACTTTGTTCATTCTATATGTAGCCATCATTTTCAAAGATTATGGGAGCTAGCAATCATAACACAATTACCACATTTTTCCAATTATTGTCATCTAGGTAAGGGTGAACAAAATTTTGTAATCTTAAAATCCCAAACCAAAAAATTTATGATTCAGGATTTTTGAGATTTTGGTATTAGAAATTTCAAAAATCAGGAATTTAGGATCGGGACGGGATTTGGTGTTCGAAATTCTGAATTTTTGAATAAGCAAACTGACGTTATTTTACTTACAGCAAAATAAACGACGTCATTTAGTAGTGAAATGATTTTGTTTCACTTATTGTAAAGTAAAATTCGGGATTGATACCATTCTCAAATTTTTTTTCGAGATTTTAGTACCAATCCCGATCAGGAATTTAAGATTTCAGGATCAGGATTGGTACCTAAAATTTTTTATTGCAGGAATTTGGGATTGGGAATTCGGGATCAATACTAACCCCGAATTTCTAAATGCTCACCTCTATAACCAAGCAATAATGAAGTAAGGTGTCCAATAAGAATTCAAAAGCTTTGCTTCTTTATAATTGGAAAATTCGCAAGCCTCATTCGAGGCTCATTTTGGTTGAATTATTATTCCCCTTTCTTGTTAAGAATATTCTGGTTGAAATATGCAATTTCTAGTTTGGATTAGTTGATTGAGGAAGTGAAATTTGCTTGAGGGTCTCAATGTTCTTGTACATTGTAATTATATGTTGGAGCTGATTTAATTTGATTTCTTAATTGGATTTTGATTTGGTTTTGCAACTAGTCCTGTTGATGTAACAAGCTTCTTGCTCTCTTCCCCCTCTTTTCTACCATATTATCTCAAATGTTCAAACTTTATGTGTAACATCCCTATCCTACAATTAGTCATGCACTAATAAAATATGAGACTAATGGGCCCTTTAGTCCACTCAGGCCTAAAAGTCCAAGCTTGTATATTTTTAGTTATAATTAACTTGGGCTTATAAAGGCTAAACTTTTTTATTCTCAATCGATATGGGGTTCGGGCTGTTACAATCTCTCCCTCTTAAGTACGTGATGTTCTCATTCACGACCTCACAATTGGGCTTAGGCATCCTATGACACTTTGCCGGTGTGGGATAACACTCTGAGTAAGTGTATCAGTTGCACTCCCCTTAACTCAAGGGTGGCCTTCGGCTGCTCTGATACCATTTGTAACATCTCTGTCTTACAATTAGGTATGCACCAAAGTAATATAAGATTAACAGGCCCTTTAGTCCATCCAGGCCCAAAAGTCCAAACTTGTGTTACTTTGGTTATAACTAACTTTACCTTATAAGGGTAAACTCTTTTCATTCTCAATTGATATGGGATTCGGGATTTTACAATCTCTCCTCTTTAAGCATGTGATATCCTCATCGCGCGACCTTACAATTAGGCCTTTGGAGTGCAACTGATGCCTTCACTCAAACAAAGTGTTGTGCCATACCAATAAAGTGTCACGAGATGCCTGGGTCCAATTGTAAGGTAGCGCGATAAGGACATCGTGTGCTTAAGGAAGAGAGATTGTAATACCCTAAATCTCACATCGATTGAGGATGAAAAGAATTTAGTCCTCATAAGCCCAAGTTAGTCATAACCAAAGTAACACAAGTTTGAACTTTTGGGCTTGAGTGGACTAAATGACTCGTTAGTCTCATGTTACTTTGGTGCATGGCTAATTATAAGATAGGGACATTTATTATACTAGCAAACTGTTTATGCCCATATTTTCTTTGTCTTAGTACAAAAAGGTTTTGCCTTGTTTTATATCAACGATTTGTGAATGATTTTTACATGGTCCAATATGTAGCCAAAATTATTTGTACTCTAGTATATGATTGAAGTTAATCTTTCTACTTCGAACAATAGATTCAATTGGAGCCATAAAGCTTGAATGAAGTTTTGTTTTATTGCTATAATTTTATCCTAAAAAGTGCTGCCACTTCACATAAATCAATCTGCACTTTTGTCCTTTCGCTGTTAGAATCAAATCCAAGTTTGATGCCATTCTTGATGCATAGGATCCAAATTAAAGGGTCTGAGACCATAATTGAAAATTGTTATTATACATATTATATATTTTATTGAGGAAGTAATTTCTTTTTTAACCTTTTTAAGCTTATTAACTACAAATTATTATCCATATTGTAATTATTTAAATATAAAACTTTTTTATTTGATAAATTATTAAAAAATTTAAACAAAATTTTTAAAAGCAAAAATTGTTATTATAAATCCTAAAGCTTAAAGAAGGGAATTTTGCTTCTTTAACAAGATGTGTAAGATCTATAACAATAATTTTTTATTCTAAAAATTTAGGAAATATTTTTAAAAGCCAAACATATTTTGTTGAGGAAGAAAAATTGCTTTTTCTATAAAAAAAATTATTAACTAAAAATTATAATTCACATTATAATTACTATAAATTATTATTAATATTAAAAAATTAGCATTCATATTAAAATTGATTTACTAAATAAATTATTAAAAAATAATACATTTTGTTATGTTCATTATTTAGCTAAAACAAATATAGGACAACACAAAAGGCGTTATTGTCAATTCATCTGTATTCTGTGAAGTATAAGAGCGAAACAAACACAACACAACACATGCTGTACTATAGAAATCAAACACCACAAGTACAAAGTATTGTGCTGTGCTACAAGGGAAATCTATAATGTCCATATCCCATAATTAGCCATATACCAAAATAATATGAGACTAATGGGCCTTTTAATTCACTCAGGCCCAAAAGTCCAAGCTTATGTTATTTTAGTTATGGCTAATTTGGACTTATAAAGCCTTTTCTCTTTCTATTCTTAACTAATGTGGGATTCATATCTTAGAACTCAAAGGTGTAATAATCTCTCCCTTTTAAGCATATGACCTTCTTGTCACGTGACGTTACAATCAGGCTCAAGTATCCTGTGGCACTTTACCAGTGTGGGACATCACTTTGCCTGAGTGAGTGCATCAGTTGACTCCTCTCACTCAAAAGGTGGCTCGTCCCGAGCACCACTCAAAATGTGGCTTCCGACAACTCTGATACCATTTGTAACATTCATGTCCCATAATTAGCCATGCACCAAAGCAACATAAGACTAATGGGCCTTTTAATCCACTTAAACCTAAAAGTCTAAGCTTTTATTACTTTAATTATGATTAATTTGAGCTTATATAGCTTTTTCCTTTTCATTCTCAACTGATGTGACAAACCCTTAGAGTCATACCAATTTGGTTGTTGAATGGCTTTATTGATGGCCTCTATAGTACTTGTTTGCACCAAAATGTAGACTTTAAATTCCACTCATCCCTTGCCTTCCTCTCTAATTGGACCAGACTTTTATTCAATCTACATTCGAATGCTATAAATCTAATATGTGAGTGGGTGAAACTGCAAGACCAACCTTAATCGTGATGACATAGAGTTGGTAATCAACAATAGAAGTGTTGCCTTCTCAGTTGTGTGCATTTTTTTTCATCCTCTATAGTGACACATATGTGCAACTCTAAACCTATCGTTGACCATCTCCTTTTACTACTCCCGCTCCGCACGCGATGGTAAGATGCACCACCGCTGCCACCTATAGGAGCTTGAGTGTTCTGCAAATTAATCGATATATCACAACCTACTAATCATTCTTACCTTTTTTGTTAGCAACTTGCCTGTCGATCTAGGCTTGCAGATGGCCCACTGCCATTTAACACAGTTCATTAAGGACATCTAAGTTCAACGATGACTGAGCTTGTACACAGAGGTTAGACTTCATTACGATAAGTGTTATGTTAGTGAATGAAGGTTTTATGATAAATGGAAAGAATGTTGAATGTAGCTTGTTCTATTACCTATTCCACTTTTCTATCACCGATTAATAAATGACTTGATTTGTATTAATGTTTCTTATACGTTATTAATTTGCTAAACCCATGGCTCTCCTCATTATGTTTTTTTGTTATAGTATAGATTATGTTTTTCTCCTTATTTTACCTTTGTTGTTGTGTACATAGTTGATAATTTCTTTACTATTGTTATAACACTCGTAATAGATGACAGCCAGTATTATAATATTGGTGGTAGTAGTAAAATTTGATGGCCTATTGAAGTGTAGACGTAGTATGTTAATGTTTTGCTTGAAAGAATTGTAATCAGAAAATAGGTGATGGTTAATGGAAACACTCTGGCTGAACCTGGATAATGAAAAATGCATAAGCCTAGCCTGTACTTCATGCAGGCACAACTGAAGATTGAAATAAACTGGATGCGAGAAGATTACAACAACTAAACGAAGCTGATTGACTGGAACGATGATTGTTCACTCAATATGTGGTTTGATTAGGAGCAAAAATTTTAGTCGCTTTTAATGAGTGGTGGGAATCCTAGATTAAGGTAAATTCTTTCCTTTTACTTTATTCAAATATTGTAATATATATGATCCACAGTGTGAAGATCCTGTATTGTAGGCACATAATTGCTTTTACAAACTAATTTGCACTTTCTGTCATCATTATAGGAGTTCCTCAAATTGTATGTCAGCTACCATCAAATTTTTACCCCATCATACGTTCAAGGACCGAGCATTACAAACTTACAGTTTAGGTGATTCACTACCCACTAATTCATCTCATAACCCACTTTTGATGATTATACTAAAATAAGTAATAATTTAGAGGATAATATGGATGAACTGGGTCTTATGCGCAATGAGAATGACTTAAAATTCTGTCAAAGTAGCAGTGATGAGAAGCATAAGATTTTTGACTTCTATCCATTTATTGGGCAACATAGTCAGTGTGAAGCAAAGAAAAAACATAGATAGACTATGTAGACATTTCTAGAGAAAATTCTTTAATATTATGAGCTACAGTATTTATAGCCCTAAAACAAATTCTGTAAATAAAGGTTGCTGGTTCAGATCCAGAGAGCATACCAATTCCACTAAGTTTAATGTTTATTATTAAACTTTTCATTAAATTAGTGCCTGTAAAGGATACTGTGAAATTGGGAAAACATCTAAAAAACACCGAACCATCACATATGGTAGATTCTACACATCCTAATAAGGAATCAGAAAATCTAAGGTGCCTTTTATCTCTAACACATAAGAGAGCACCAACATTTAACCCTATTCTTGTTAAGGGTTTCAAAGCGACTTCTACTACTCCGATGTGAATATATTTATATTTTCTTTTATAAGAGTTAATTAACTCTTTAGGTAGAAGTTGGATTTCTTCAGCTTCCTTTTGTAAAGGAATTGTTTCTTCAGAAGTTTTTATTACACAATCTGCTTTTAAACTGAAAGACCCAAAGGATTCATAAATCCTTTTAGTATTGAGTGGGGGTAAACTCCAATTTTAAAGCTTCTTTTCTATATTGTCTATGATTAGTATTTCTTTATTAGGTTCATTGTTTGTGCTGGTTGAAGCTCTATTGGAACTTGATTGAGATAAGTTGCGCCTTATACGGTCCATATTTAAGTTAAATTATTAGGTGATAATCCAAGGAACAACAGCAAATGGCAACTCACACAACCTATAGCCAAATCCTAATATCACAACAAATTTATTTAAATATGTTTAAAATAAAGTTACAGCTTAGTTTGAATTAAGAGATTCGGAGTGACTACCCCGATGTTGTGAGTTATCTGTAGCCAATTTAGGCACCAAATATTACTTGCTTGAATTCCGCCTAGGTAAACTGCAACAGATTCATACGAAATTGTTTGACCTTTTTCAATCATCCGTTCAGACAACAATTGAGAGTACATTTGATGTATGGAAGAAGAGATGGGACATTTTAAAAGTGGTGCGCTGTTCAATGTAAACATGCGAGTGAAAATCATAGTCACGAAAATAGCAGTGTACAACTATATCGTACAGGTCGAGTAAGGGTTGGAACTAGGAGTATGCAAAAAAAAACTGAAAATTAGGTTAATCAAATTGAACTAAATCAAACTGAAATTTAGGTTAACTGAATTGATAAATTTGATTTTGATTTTAATTTTTCAAAATTTTTTATTTTCAGTTCGATTTTAATTTATCAATTTAAAAAATCAGTTATAAATCAAACTGAATCGATTTATATATATAAATATTAAAAAAAAACCTTATTTTTTTCTTCCCCAACCCAACCCAACTTTTTTTTTTCTTCCTTTTTCTTTTTCTTCTCCTTTTTCTTTTCTCCCTAAATAAACCCAGCTTCCTTCTTCTTCTTCTTCCTTTGGTTGAATAACGAACCCATTCCTTCTTCAAGAAGATGGTTTGGGTGTTTTTATTTTTATGTTTAAATTATTTTTATTATTATAAAAATAAAAAATCGAACTGAATCGAAAATGAAATAAAAATTTCAGTTTACTTTTCGATTTGAGGGGTTCAATTTAGTTTCCGACCTATGAACATCCCTAGTTAGAGCTGTGCTTCATTTCATGTTTTGCTGCAACTTCCCGTACAGCAGCTGGTGGATCACGTGGGCCATCTCAGTAGTTGTTTGGGGAAACACATTGCGTCGGTGAAGCTAAAATAGAAAGTATGCGCTCTACCATTGCTGTTGCGTTGATAGCATGACAATGAGTTGTGATTACTGATGTGGTGCTTGGCTCAATGCTCGTGAGTGTCATTATTTTCTACAGAAGAACTGTGATTTTAATTCTAGTGTTGTAATTGTCCCCCTGTGATAAGTTAACTACAACGGCAATACAAAAACAGAAAAACGCAGCAAGTGTGAAAATTGTTATACGAGTCTGCAAATGGCAA